>VDFB02302937.1:0-19771 GCA_007258455.2 Sequoia sempervirens | reverse complement strand
GGGTCACGAGTTTCAAAAACGCACTCAGAAGTTCGAAACGATCAACGAAACTCTCAGAAAATCGATTCGAAGATTTTTTTGAAATTTTGGCAAAAATCTGGAAAATCACATTAAAAAGTTCAAAAATCTGGAAAATTCGTTCAAAAATGGTGAGAAATTCTGGAAAATCACAGGGAAATCTGGTAAAGAGCACAGAAAATGGTGGATAATATGATGAATTCGTCAACAAATTGGTAAAAGTTCAGGAAATTCGTCAAGAATCTGAGCAATTCATGAAAAATCTGGAAATTCACAGGAAATCTGGGCAGTTCATGGGAAAATCTGAACATTCAATCATGGAGAAAACTGAGATATACGCCTTCAGCTCACAAGTAATGGTGAAGTACAGAAGAAATGAATGGCAAACACCTTCAGCCTTAGTCAAGAAAGATGCCAATGGCAGAAAAATCTGAGCAATGGTCAAGCAAACTATGGATTCCGCCTTAACAAAGCCAGGTAAAAGTTGGCAATGGCCGACAATGTGAAGCAAATGGCATAAAATCTGAAGCAATGGACAGTCCCAAGCTGAAGTCCGACCAGGAAAAGAGAGGAAAATGTCTAAGGAAAGGAGGCAACGGCCAGACCAACAGCCAAGTCCGCCCATGTATGGTTGGGTAAAAGTTAGCAATGGCCAACCAAAGGCCAAAGTCCGCCCTTAGCCAAGGAGTCAAGTGGCAGGCAAGAGGATGAAGTCCGCCCTTGATAAATGATGGAATGGCAATCAAAACATGCAAGTCCACCCTTGATAAATGATGGAGTGGCAAAGAAAATGACTAAGTCCGCCCAACCAAAGAGTGAAGTGGTCGACCACAAGGCAAAGTCCGCCCCAGCCAAGAAGTGGCAAAGAAAATGTTAAAGTCCGCCTAAGGTAAAAGAAAGAAATTTGGCTAAGGCATGGACAAGGACAAGTTAAAGTGGCCAAAGACAAGTTAAATTCCGCCCTATGGAAGAGGAAAATGCCTAAGGCAAAGAGTGAATAGTCAGGTCAAAGCTGAAGTCCGCCCTTGTAATAGCCTAACACAAGATGAAGTTCGCCTTAAATGTTAGACAATGGCCAAGGAATCAACAAAGTCCGCCCTCAGCCAAGAAGTCAAGTGGCCACAAAATAGAGGAAGTCCGCCTTAGATAATTTTAAAGTGGCAACAAAATGTGCTAAGTCCGCCTAGCCAAAAGGAGAAATGGCTTAACAAAGATCAAAGTCCGCCAAGGTAAAAGAGGAAAATGGCTAAGGCATAGCCAAGGAAAAGTGAATGGCAAAGAAAATGTTAAAGTCCGCCATGTGTTAGAGAGAGTAAAAAATTGAAATTTGCCTAAGTCCGAACCTTTGGAAAACTAAAATATGCATGGCACTTTGAATATTCGCCCAAGTGACCAAAGAAAATCTTCGCCTTGGCAAGAAAAAATTGTGAAAAACCAAGCAAATGGCTAAAGAAAATCTTCGCCATGGCTAAGAAAATGGTGGAAAGATCAAGCAAATGGACAAAATAAATTGGACGTGGCTAAAAAAAGTTGGACATGGCGAAAGAATTTTGGACAAGATATGGCTATAAAAATATTGGACATGGCTAGGAAAAAGTTGGACATGGTTAGAAAAATGTCAAACGAGAAATATTTATGGCCAAATAAAATTGGACATGGCCAAATATTTTTGGGAAACGATCAAAAAATCATGGACAAATAAATTGGATGATCAAGATTATGGCGAGAAAATTTAAAAAAAAATGAAATTTGCCTAAGGCATTGGCAAGGAAATTTTCAAAAATCAAAAATAATTTGCCAATAAAACGAACGGGTTGGAATGGACACATAAAATAATTATTTTAATTATTTTAATCATTTATTTTCCAACACCAAAAAAGAGATAAGTCTTGAAAATTTCGAAATTGGAAAGAGAGAAAAAGAGTTTTGTTGGACTGTGAATGAAATTAGAAACTTTCCCGGACGAGGTGATTGAGGATAGAACTTGCCATACGAAAGCAAAGTGAAAGATGAGTTCGAACTTGATTCAAAGGGAAACATTGCAAATTTACTAAAATGATCGACCTTCTCACTTCTATAAGTGATTTCGTTTTTCATTTGTGCAATCACTCGATTTTGAGAAGAAGAGTGGTGAGAAGAGAATTGTTTAAGGCAAAAGGTGGAGAAAATTTGCAGCAAAGTGAAAGAAATAGTCTGTTATCAGCTTGCATTGTGATCGTGATCACATCTCCAAGAAGTCACAAGGCAGATTTATTTTGTCCATTTCATGTTAACATGAAGCTTCATCATTTATTTTCTTTCCAGCTTGTTATTTTTCGCAAAGTCTAATCTAATTATCAGCTGGAATGTTCTTTCAAACTGATTTTAATGTCAAAGTCTTACTATTCCCTTCTTCCTTTTCTTGCAGATCTATTTTTCGAAGCAGTCAAGATGAAGTTCGCAAGCAAAGGTGTGCAAACACAATCAAAGATCAAGTCCAAATGGGAGCACATTCTAGACACAGATCTTGGCCACGTTGATCTTGAAGATTTCCGGAAGAGAATGTACGGGACTGACGGACGTCTGCCTACACCAATCGCCATGAGAATGATGCGCAACGGAATCATCCATGCAGCTGGATTTCCACCAGCTAAAGAATGTCCTGAGTTGATGGCAGAATGCGCACTACATTACAACGCACAAGACAGACAGATAGAAGCTCCTGACGGAAGGATCCTTGCCTACTTGTCCGAGCCAGCAATCCAGGAGACTTTTGGCATTCCAGTATACAACCGAACATCCTATCGCACTAAGCAGGATGCACTCAAACTTTATCAAAGTCAGAAGGATCTCTGTGCATCCAACATAAACAAGAATTGGTTATTAAAACCAAAGCCTACTGCAAGCAAAATGCCGAAAAAGTTGATGAGAACCCACTTCAAAGAGGAATATGGTGATATTGTTCTGCTACTTAACAGAATGGTAGGCAGTGCCCACGGTGCTCCTTTCGAAGAATGGATGTACTATTTTATTGACGAAATAATCACTGGAGTCAAAATGTTCAATTGGTCCAGGATGATTAGCGACAGCTTGCACGAACAGTTGGTCAACTTTGAGAAGACCAAAATTTTCCACATGAGCTCATATATTGTATATTCACTTGCGAGATATTATAAATATCCTGGCTTGACATGCAAAGGCGTGGTTGGCAACGGCGAGGGGAAATTCAAAGTCTACGACTGCTATCCACAGCTGCAGCTGAAAGAGAAGTCCCATTTCCGGAGAGCTCACGATGCATTTTTGATGTATATCACCCGACTTCTTCAGGGCGGAACGCACCAAAGACTCTCGCATGAAGCCAAGAGCTTGATCAGTCGCTATGGATTCTGGTTCATTCAGTATCCTAAGTTCACCTACATCAGAATCCAAGGATTTTCCGGAAATCCTTATAGACTGCCTGTCTATCCGACTAACAGGATGGTATTGTTGGAAGTGCTAAGACAGTTAGAAACGTATCAGAATATCCAAAGGCCTAAGCAGAAAGCTGCTGTTACCTTTCCGTTTTTCATCGGCAACATGGAGGAGTCATGCCCGACAGCACAAGCAGCAGAGGTTGCTCGACTGGAGATTCAGCAGTATCCATTCATATCATACAAAGCCAGGAGCAACTTCGATCTGCTTCATCACATCAAGATTGTGGACGGAGAAAGATACAAACATCGGGTTGACCTAGAGGACTTTTGGGCCAACGCAGCCGATGAATATGATGTAAGGAGAAGGTTATGGTCAAGGTTGCCATTAAGCATGATAAGGACGACCGAGCTCTTCAAAATACCTGACCAACTGCAAGATGATGGAATATATGTGCAGCCAGGCTTCAAGGAAAATGAGCCGCTTCCACCTATAAAATGGTTCGAGCCTGAGATGGGTGATCTAGCCACCTTGATGCGCCCTGTTTTCAAGTACTCTCAGTGGTGGATAGATCGTCAAGTAGAAGTGTTAAAACAGAGAAAGGTGCAATTTACCTACGAGTTGATGGGAGACACTGAGTCATGTTCTTCGAACGCCGGTGCATCTCATGCAGATGGACAAGCAGATGCTGCCAACTCCAAGAAGAGGAAAGAAGCCGATAAGTCTGCAGTTCAAGACAAGGGTAAAGAGATGGATGAAGGGCCTTCGTGGAAGAAACACAAGTCTAGACCTCTCCAGTCGGCCACTTCCAGGAACATAGAAGAGATGCTTGCCTTAGATAGAGAATCCTTGGAAAATGCCATGATCCCTTCTCCAGTGGAAAATGTAGAACCAATCCAGGTAGAAGATGATGATCAACCTTCTCCAGCAAGCACGGAAATCTTAGGATCGGATAACGACACAGACATCGAGGATGGAGAATTCGAGGAAGGAATGATTTCCGCCCTCAAAGGCATTCAAGAGGACCCATCCGTCCAGGAAATCCAGGATATGCAGTTAGTTCAAGAAATTCAAAGTATGCCAGAAATACAGGAAGAACAGGAAATACAAGACATGCAGGACGTCCAAAATCAAGAGGACATAATTGAACAGCCAACAGTACCAAAATGGCTGAAGGAAAGATTGAAAAGAAAAGCGCCAGCGGAGGTCCCTGAGGAGGATAATGACACAGATTTTCTGGCCAGATTAGAGCAAACTGCCCCAAGGAAGAAGGCCAAGAAGTTCTCAACCATTCAGAGAGATGAAGCCGGAAATTGCACGGTGCAAATTGCAGTGCCTACGGCCGACAAGTTTCAAGACGAGATTGTTCCTGAGGAATATGCTATCACGATTGTCGACATCGGTCCGGCAACAAAAGAGCAGGAAGTCGAAGACTTGGATAATTCCGTGGCCACCATCAAGGCCAGATTAGAAAAAGAAGTTGCCAAGAAAAAGGAGTACAAGAAAGAAATTCAACGTCTAAAAGACTACATCCAGCACCTGACCAAGCCACTAAACGAAGGTGAACAAGTGGCGCCTTTACCTCTGAGTGCCTCACAAGAACCAAGTGCGAACTTTGAAGAGGAATTGACAACAGCGAGGGAGGCTAAAGACTGGATGATTGGAAGGAAAGAAGAGGCGTTGGTGTTTGCAGAAAAGTTGGCGCAAGTAAATGAGCAGGCTTCCTTCACGCTTTCGCGAGTTGCAGATCTTGCAGAGTCATGGAGCAGTCTCGATGATATTCAGAGCAGGATCATCCCATGCATCCGGGAACTGAAGGGCATTTCAAAGCAAGGATTGATCGAGGACAAAGTTATCGAAGCCTGAGCAGCTTATGACTTCAACGGATGGTACTATGCCTTAATCTCAAGGAAAGGAGTCCTCGAAAAGGTGAAGCAGGATGGTGGTAGAATTGAAGAACAAGTAAAAGAAATTCAAAGTAAAATCTATGAGATGGCTGCAGATATGCTAGACAAGGAGATTGTCCGAAGGAAACACTTGCGGCCAAGGAGTTTGAAAGAGCAAGTACAGAAAGTTTTCTCCACCACCAGGCCGATTATGAAGGAAGGCTTCACCAAAGTGTTCGAATTCATGGCCATCAGAAGTTCTTTCTTGCTACAAGAGCCAACATGGACGACTATGTTTGCAGAGTGTGCCGAGAACTTGGATTTGCTGGAGTACAACGTCAGCGTGCTGCCCGACATTGCTATGGAGGAGGTCGACCTGATAGTGTCCAGGTTCGCCGAACGTGAGGCTGCACAAGTGGATAAGGATGACACTCCAGTTGTCTAGTGTTCTCTTCAGTTAACTGATTGTGGTTTTGGAAACCCTAATTAGGGTTTAGTTCCATTTAATCTTGGCCATTGATCTTGGATCAATCTCGGCCGTTCTTTGTAATCTTGAAAAACTATATAAACCCCCCTCCTCACTCTCTCATTTCTCATTAGGAATTAATTAGATGATAGAGATATAGACGATAGATTAGAGGAGATTAAAAGTTAGAGCAGATTTGAGATAGTTAGAAATAAAGAGAGAGTTTTTATGAGATTGTTGTGAAAACACTACTTTGATAATGAAGTTCAAATGCATGAGGTGCCTTGAATACTTGATTGTTGAATAGTTGCATGGTCGCATATCTTCTTTCTCTCTTAGTAGATTTGAATTAAAATGTATGTTAGAAGAATGATTGATTGATAACGGAGATTAGTGAAACCGAGCTCATACTTTCTTTGGGTGGATGATTTCACTCAATGTGCAAAGTTAGACTGAGCTTTACTGTGGATGCTTAACTTCTGTTTTAATAATTGTTGTTCGATCTGATGGCAATTATTTATCACGTGAAAATCACAAGCACATTCCTAGAAGATTGCACTTGCTCTGCGTAGTTGTCGTTGAACGTGGCGAAACAGAGTATGGTTTATTTGGTTTCACTTAGTCTACGTCTTCTCTTGATTTCTTAGGAGTAGCATAGAGTCTCTAAACCCTGAATCTTTTTTCACTTTTTTTATAAAATCAAAAAATTCAAAATGGTACTGCATTTATGTCTCCGCTTTTCCGAATAACTTGCAAAATCTTACTTGTGCCCACAGCAAATCACATCCATACCACAGAGCCTATCCGCGTTCATCTTAAACATTGGAATTACCCTATGACCTCACTTGTAATCTTAGCATAGGAAGTAGTTTTTCAAGAGAGAATGGAGCGTCTGTGACACTTTGTTCTAAAATGTTTTGTGTGTCATAAAACACGCAACAAGTCTATTCTGCTTTTTCAGAAGCATATCTGGAGCTCCGAGGTCATCCGACTGCCAGGCGTTAATTTCGGTACTTAAACTTTCAGCAAAAGGTGAAACGATGAACATGCACGAGGAACAAGGAAGAAAGTTGAAAGGTCACGAAAATTTTCTAACACTGCTAAGTTTGGGTGCCCCTGTTAAGGAAAGGCTCCCACCTTTTTAGGGCATCAAATGAGTGAATTAGGGTTAGGACCTCCAATGAAAGTTGCTCAGTTTTCAGTCAGCTTCGCGATGGATATCCCCGTCAGAGCATCCGACGATCCAGTCTCCGGCAAATTCGAGTCAAAGTGGAAGATATAGAATGAAGATCTGAAACTCGAAGAAGATTAAATTGGAAATTTTTCGAAGTCTGGTAGAAGTGGGTGCCCCTGTTGAGGAAGGGCGCCCAAACTTTAAGGCCTTCAAATGATGGAATTTGCAGAAGTAGTATCCAAGAGTGCCTCATCAAAATCAGTCTGGCTATCCAACGAAACATTCAGACAGTCAGTCAGATCTACACAGCTCCCAGAATCGAAGATTCGTCAGAAGATCAAAGGGAGAAGGAAGAACTTGGAAATCAAAAAATGGCTAACGCTGAAGAAGTTGGGCGCCCCTAGAAAGAAAAGCCTCCCGTGAACTCGGAGGTCAAAATCAAGTTTTTAGCCGGAGGTGCCTCCAGAACATCTTTTTCAGAATCAGTCAGGCTCCACTGTGAACCACTCAGCTCGCCTGCCGGGTTGGTCTGTCAACGAGAAATCAGTGGCGAAGTGGCATGTCAAAATGGAGAAAAGTTGAAAATAGCAAAATTTTGACTAACACTGGTGAAGTTGAGCGCCCCTCTTGGAGAATGGCGCCCAAAGTTCCATGCTTTAGAGATTTTTCAAGAGTTTTCAAAATTTCAAAATTTTGCAAGAAGAGAAGGATGGCATCCAAGTTCAAGGAGTTGAGATTTAGGGTTTTGAAATAAAAGCAAAAAGAAAGCAAAACCTAAATCAAAACCTAAGTCTATTTAACACTTCTTTTCAATGTATTTTTCATTTTTTTGCAGGTAGCATCCAGAGGAGAAAGTTGGAGCAGCAAGATTGAAGAATTTTTGTGATTCAAGAATCCATAGTTGCTGGTTTTACATCAGATTTTTCAGACCAGCAAGCATAAACCCTTTCTTTTTCATTCTTTTTGTTCCAGAAGATCAAATTTTTCAAGCAGAAGGCCAAGGCTTTCAATTTTTCAGTCATCTGGGTCTTTTTGCCTCATTCTTCTGAAGAATTTTTCAAGAACTTCGTCAAGTTGCAGCAAGAGCTTTTATTTTGCATGTCAGTGAAAACCTCAGTGCATTCAAATTTCAACCATCTGGGTCCTTTTCAATCAGTCTTCTAAAGAAAACCCATATCGCAGCTTTTTTCAAGAAAGTTCAAAAAAAAACCTAGGGTTACCGCTGATCAAATGGTTTTGGCAAATCTAACTTAACCGGGTCCATTTCTAATCATATTCTAACAAACCCGTGCTTTTCGAAAATTGAAGAAATTAGGGTTTGCCGTTTTTCTGCTAAATTCAAGATTTTCAAAAACGACGATCCTGGTTGTTCGGTATCGATTTTCCTAACAAACCATATCTCAGAAAAATTTCTCAAAAATTTGTCCGTTGGAGCACAAAAATCAGCACTCTAAAAATAGAAATTGTTCAAGACTTGTCTGAACCAAGGCAAGTTTACAGTCATTCTTCGAGTTTTCTAAAATGGAGTACACTCCTAATGTTTTCAAGTCCGAATCAGCTCTCTTTCACAATTATATCAAAACAGCTGAGACAGACTTGCATCATGTCAAGCCGGTGTTCGATCTACATGCCTTGGAGAGAGCAGGCAACACTTCAATCAAGAACTTGGGACATTCTGGACTCCTCGCAGCAGCGTCAATTCCTATATCAGTTCAGAGCCTTGAGTTCGTAATCGCTTGCATTAAGCATTACAACCCGGCTACTAGGGAGATCCAGTCAGCAGACAGTAGATTGATTTGCAGTCTAAAGCCTGATATGGTCGAAAAGTGTTTTTCCATTCCCCCATGGCCTGAAAGCGTAACTCTTTCAAGGGATGAATGCGAAAAGATGTGGAATATGCATAAAGATAAATATAGCAAGAAGATTTCTACCGTGAGATGATGAAAGAAAAACATAAGACATTGCCCAAGAATGCCTGGGCGAGGAGAGTTCGCTGACGAGAATGCCATCACGGTCACTTGCTAAATGGTCATCGGCTCAAGATGCCACCAAGTTCCAACCTTGATGCTTTATGCCAGCACCTCACATTATGAAGAAGACCGAAGTTTTATGATCAGCCTACTTCATCAGTGCGATCACTACATCAACAAATAACAATGTATCACTTCCGCCATGTATTTCACATGAAAAGTCATACCTATAGTCTATCCGGGCTCATCAAGGTCGACCAGTAGGTTGAATCAAGGATCATCGAGTGTACACATATAACTATTATCCTCACCGAATTATAGTTGTCGCTAAATCACAGTAAGAAACCAGTGGCATTCTGATGTAATAAGGACTTGTGGGGATTAACGAATTGCACGTCCGGGTGATTCTTCAATTGCTGTGGCAGCAATGGCTTTGAAATCGGGCGGATTGGTTTATATGCTTCCTACCTCACCTATCATCTCGTATTCATGGTTATTCAGTGTCTACTATGCTGCCAAGGTATCCGGCCGATGAGGTCATTTCATGGAATTTTGAGGCAGCTCACGGTCCACACAGCCTTGAGAAATAGAAAGAAACCCTCTCTTCACTTTCCATTAAGGTATTTATACATGCGACTCCATGCTGTGACAATTGGAGAAGAGTTAGATAAATTCGGCCTCAAATCCTACAGTGAGAGGCAATCATTTGATCCTCATGGTGTCTACGCTGGCCGATTGGAAAAGAACTACAATCACATACCCGCACTTGAAGATTTTTGGGCTAACTGTGCAGATGAGTTTGAAGTGCGAAGGCGTAGTTACAGCAGGTTGACTCTCCATCAGATGAAAGACTGTTTGAATGAAGATATAGAAGGGCTCTCCGATGATGATGAAGATGTGCTTCTACCGATGTACACTCAGAAAAGAATTGAGGATCAGCCTCTTCCACAAGTTAATTGGGCAAACAAGGAATCTCTTTCAGTTGAAGATAGAACAAGACAAGTCATTGAGTATAGTAAGGTTTTCTTAGTGCTTAAAAGGAAGAACTCCATTCCAGTAGCAGAGCCGCCAAGGTTAATTCCCTCTTCTTCCACAACACAGGCAAAAGGAAAGGGTAAAAGTCAGTCTCAAGATGGCGTCAAAGGTTGTAGACCAAATAAAAATGTAAAAAGAAGGTTGGATTTCTCAGGCATAGTCATACAGGAACAGCCTACAGTTGATTCAGAAGTTCCTCCTGACGAGCCCATACCTCAAAGTGAAGCAGAGGAGCCACCTTCAACACATGTTTCTGTACCTTTGACGGGTTCTTCACCAATTCACATTGATCTTGATATCGAAGATGATGAAGAGATTGCAGCAGTACCTCCTGAGGAAGTTAGTAAAGATACTACCGTGTCTTGGCTTGAGACCCCTTGAGAAGGGTAAGAAGAAGGCCTTCATATCAGGTGAGTGTTGATGATCTCCAGAACATCTATCAAGAACCTCCTAAGAAGAAATGAAAGAAGCAAGTTCACTTTGATAGGAATCCTGATAACGAGATAGTCATGGAGACTGCAGTGCCCCCAGAAGATAAGAATAGGGATGAGGTGAATATGGATGATTTCGTCATGGTCAAGGCTAATCTCAGTAGAAATACCAGACATGGAGATTTAAGTCTCTTCAAAGTTGTATCCAAAAACCTTCAAGAAAGAGTGCTTAAAGATGGAGAAGACAAGGCAGCCCTCAAGGCTGAAAATCAGCAGCTCAGGCTTTAGATTTCTAACCTTTGCTCAGGAGTTCTTCAAACAATCCAAACATGCCCTGTAGTCTTAGAGACACTAAATTTATCACCATCGGGCTAAGATACCGGTCATATGTGGGAAAGAGACTCAGGAGTGGATCGAGAGCTTCATTGGTCGAGAAAGGAGAGATCTTGGCTCTGATGTTCCAGCTTGAGAGAAAACGCCATGAACTTCGCTAAGGATTTTAACAAACATTATTGAAGTAAAACTCTAGGCATGATTGCCTTGCCGATTTAGGGATGTTCTATGGTCCAAATAGAAGCTTCAAAGGAGCACAAAGACAAATCCTTGCTTGGAGAGAGCGCCATGTTTTCAAAGTTAAAACTTATGAGAGGATATCCTCAAGAATTCATCAAGCATACTGCATGTGCTGGGCAGGGTTGAAGCTCTTCTTTTCATCGTCAATTGCCATAGAGATCCCTCCTCGCATACTTGAAGACGGCTCCTTACGCCTAGCTCGAGAAGCGTAAAATCGGGCCTGTATCGTTGTCTGGTAGTTGCAGTCCAACATAAGGATAGGCCATATTTCAAATGATGTCAAAGAAAGTTCAATAAAGCGCCAATGAGGCCGAAGATTTCCGATCTATTGCAGATGCCGAAGATATTCTTGAAAAGCGGTGTTTTGCTGTTGATGGCATAGATGCACCGAATCGGGACACAATCTCAGACTTCCTAGCGGATGTGATCGAGCTTTAAAGCAGCTTTCTTCTAGAAGCTTTCTTTCCCACTTTCTTTCTATTCTTGGAATAATCCTTATCCATTCTTTGAGGATAGAAAGAAGATAAGATGTAATAGTTGGCGCTTCCTCTTTTCTTCTAGGTTTTATCTTTCTAGATTTAGTAATAAAGCTTGCTTGCTGAGCAAGCCCTAGATTGAGAAAGCAAGGAGATTTTAGGGTTCCCTACTCCTCTGCTTCTCTATAAATAAGAGCCTTTGCTCATTTATTTTCTTTAACCGTGCTTATGAGAACAAAACGCTGAGCCTATTGTGCCTTCTATTTGTTGCTCAAGTATTGTTCATTTGTATTGTGATAAGCAAATTGTTGAGCCTCTTTAGCCAACAAGGAGTTAGTAAGATTGCTGTTTTCTATTGTGTTAAGAATAAGTTTGCAAGCCTCCTTAGCTGCAATTTCTTGTTCAAGGCATGTTAGAAGTGAGCTTTGTTTTAGAGATTTGAGTAATAAAATCATGAGCCTCTTTTGCCTTGGTCCAAAATCTCAGATTTCCGTTATCTATGTTCTACTTTTATGATCTTTATTTCAGCTTGCAGTGAAGTGTGTAGGTGTTTGTTGAAAGAGAGATTATTGAAGTATTTTTGTCAGAGAATCTACCTTGTTAATTTCTAACTTCTCTTGCTCTACTATTACTTGAGAGGCTAGGAACGTCTTTAGTTTAAGTTAGTCGTAGTTGGAACTTCTTATCAGAAAATCTCAGCTGCGGCGTTTGTGTTTAAAAAACCTTGTACTCTAAGCTGATCAAAAAGATAGGCAACTTAGTTTTAGTTTACTTTCTTTCAAACACCATCAGCAAGAGGGAGCTTCCCCTCCTAATTTGAAGAGCAGTTTATCTGTGCATAGCTGTCCATTTTCAAATCCGCATTCCAGAGGTGCGAATTTAAACGCCAACAGTACCCCTGGATGGTCTACCGCCAGTGTGGATAATTGATTTTGTATCTCTCTTTGTACCCACTTTCAAAGTGGTGAATCCCCACTCTCAAGTGGATGCCCGCCGTAGCAGATGAATTAGATAGTTGTACCTTCCATGGCTGGTTATCCGCCTATTGTTTCAGTTTTTAATTAATAACTCCGTCATATGTTAGCACCTCGCCCTTAGTGGGATCTTGAGTGCACATTCTTGACGTTGAGTCTGTTCCATTTCAAGTATCGTTCTTTAGTTACTCTGCCATATGACAACACCTATCCTTCCTTGGGATTGAGTGTGCATTCTTGGCAGTAAGTTCTTTCAAGTTTGGATTTCAGTTTTGATGCTAACGCTAATTCAATTGGCGAAGTGTTGATTGTGTGTGAAAATCTATCGAAAAAATTGGTTAGCATATTTCACCCTCATAGTTATCAATGCCCTGACTGGGAAAAAATAACTGTTTTCTGAGTCTTAGCACTAGCAAGCTTCTAGTACATATTCTCTAGTTGTACATACTACACAATTTCTCCCTCTGACTAATTATGCATCTAAGAACAGCCATTTTATTCTCCTTGGCGAGTTGTTATCATATGTTTTTTATTCTCTTATAATTTTCAGTTTTATTCCCCAAACTAACCAATCTTTGTACTAGCTGATCATTGATTTGTTGAAGTTAGTCTGATTTTGGCTTCAAACCCCTTGTAATTATTCAAAATTATAAATAAAATACTTTATTCAAAATAAATAAGCTTGTGGTCTAGGATAAACTATTGATGTTTTGTGGACTTAAACCATGCATCTATCTTCACATGTAGGAGAAAAAACAAATGCCCAATTCTCACTTCATCTTATACGCTATACTCTCCATTTTCCTTAAGTGCAGTAGTTAATGTGACAATATACAAAATTGATACAGATTAGTCCCCATATAAATTCATGAGTAGAAATGAGATAACTCAAATAGAATCACATTAACTTGTGATATGAAAGATCATAAGGGAGACGTGTTTTAAAATGTAAAGGGTTCAATATCCTTACCGGTTTTCCTTTGTACTTTTTCTCAAGGTACTTCAAATCTGGCAGGACATGCATGCAATTGATGCAACAGTATGTCCAAAAATCAAGTATAACCACCTTGCCACGCAGATCCTGACCAGAGCACAGAGAAAGAAATCAACATATGTGCCCACATATATTTATAAACCAGTCACCTATCTCATTATTTTTAGATTATGCCCTAAAAATAACTCTATCATTGAAATTAAACTACTAGTCACATTATTCTAGCACTCACTCAATTCTGTGATCTAAGAATGCGGTAAACCTATGCATCTGCTTTGATGAAGTAACAGATCATTTTTAGATAGAATAAAAGTTTCTGTAGATTCATTTTAAGTATAATATTGTTTCTACGGCTTCCAACTTAAACTAATTTTAATAGAGTGAATGTATTTAGTTGTGCCAATGCCAAGAGTCAAAAGTTCTGCAGTACAAGCTGTACAATTTTTAAGGACAGTCAAATGTAAAATACTACATTGACTACTAGTATTTCAAAGCCAAAATGTCATTTTAAAAAGAGGTAAAGGACAATAAATTATAGAATGTGAGCTGTACAAAGAGGGGTCGGCCATGAATTAAGATCAAGCCAAAGAGCAATATAGCAACAGATAAAAATTAAAAAAGAGCTTTGGGGTCATTACATATTTTTAAGAAAATACCAATCTTGACACCTTGTACTATGGTTGTCAATATGATATGCCCTGTAGATCCAATAAAATATTCCGTTACTATTGATATTATATGAAGCTGTGATATAAAGAAATTGTAGAAATATATCCATGATGTCATCGGCACTGATTATACATTTGTTATAATATCCATAGAGAAGCTAAGGAGGGCACAAAATCCAAAAAGAAAAGAGCAGCAACATATAGATGAGATTGTGGTAGATCCAAAGGCTAGAGAGAGGATTTTCCTCATTAGTATTCCAGGGCAGCCAAGCTTGCACAGAGCATGAATTATGTGGCTCGTACAAAATCCTTTGACATGCATGTAATGTCCCCTTTTGGGATTGCCCTAAATCTTGCCCTAGAATCACAAGTTTAATGTAGTTAGAGTTATAACTTACCAATTAAATGCTTTAAGAAAGATAAATCATAGTTTAGGCCCTACAATCATGTAAGATATTGGAATATAATTCATATGATCAAAACATATATAATAAATGTCTTGTCTATTTAAACCCTGTAAATACATAACTATTTAAAATAATATAAAGCACACAATATCCATAATGCACATTGGAAGTTGGATCATAATGGGACTTGGATGAGGAGCATGATAAGTCTGCTCGAAGCTATCCACACCAAGCCCAATAGTGGATATACCATCCCTCTTGGCCCTCAAGTGGTAGACACACAGTCATCCAACATGGGGTGACGTACTTGGCAGACAAACTTGTATCTACATTCCCTACCCTTGCTGCCTTATCCACCCCTATTACGATCAACAACCAATCCATGTAGAGATTGGGGAGAAGCTACAATAGGAGGCCCGTAGATCCCCTTTTCGAAGCCCAAGGGCAGATACTCACCTCCTTGGCCCCAAGTGGCCAGCTTGGAGTGGAGTACTTAGAAAGAAAACTAGTATCTGCTCACCCTACTAGAATTACCCCCATTCCCCTCATGGTTGCATTGATGAGAATTGCAAACACTCAATATATCCAGATTCATAGAGATTATAAATATATCACAATAATCATGATAGAGCATACCACAATACTTGTTAAAACATAGGACTGCTATATTCTGAGATGCAAATGTATTAAATGTTGATTTCTGCCCTTGTCTGCTGAGTGCAGATAATTAACTCTGATCTATTTGATTGCTTATTGATGTCTTAATGATTGATATTGAATGATTGTCCTAATGGATTCTTAACTGATTTGATGATTGCATGATTTGATGATTGAATGCATTGATAAACATATTGCTGTTTGCTGGATTGACCTTTTGATATTTTGATTGCTTGATTTCTTGATGGATAGATGAGTGATGATTGCTGATTTATTGAGGGATAGATGAGTGATGATTCATGGCTTTCCTGATGGATAGGTGAGTGATGATTCATGGCTTCCTTGATGGATAGATGAGTGATAATTGATTCTTGAATGTCAATGAATTGATTTACCTTTTATATCCATTTCTTGAAGGAGTCACCACCCTTCACAACAAATGAGTCACCACCCTTCATAATGAATGAGTCATCACCTTTCATAAGAATTGAGTCACCACCCTGTTGTGACCTTTTCACACATCGCCCCATTCAAGATGGGGACCCCCTTATTTTTGCTCTGTTCCGGTCTTTTGGCTTGGGTTTTTCCTCGCTCTCTCGCTCTGTCTCTTTTTTTTGGTGTCCGTCTCTCCGGGGGTTGTGTCGTCATTGAGCTTAAACGTGAAAATATTGGCCAAGTCTAAAATTAGGGTTTCATCTTTTCTGGTCAATTCAAGGTCAAGTAAAGTCAGTAAATTGAAAATTGAACTTAACAATGTTGTCAGCAGGCATCCAGCGGGCTTCCAGCCAGTTTTCATCAAATTCTGAGGTACTTACTATTTTTAGTAAGTCTGCAATCTTCAAAGGCAATTATTAACAAGCTTTGAGACTATCACACGATCTCGTGAGTACATCGACGCTTGCATGCCAAATTTGAGCAAAAACGGACAACTTACTATTTTTAGCAGTCCAGCTCCCAGGGCAGATTTCAGGGTCCAGATGCAGAGTTTTTCTTTGCATGTCTGGATATTCCTTCTGGGTTTTTCGAGACCTTCGCGACGACGTAACATGCAAGTCGAGATGATCACTTTCAGGATTCAGCCTTCCGAGGCTATTTTTAGGGTTTGCATGTCGAGGTTTCTTTTGCATGTCTGGGTGATTCCCGATGGTTTTTCGAGCTTCACATGGTGTGACATTACGCAAACAAGATTCTCACTCAAGAAGGAACTTGCTATTTTTAGCGTGTATGTTCTAAGCAGCTTCCCAGCCAGCTCACAAATCACGAGCCGATCGTAATGCCGTAAACGAGCAACCTGAGATCTTTGATACACATGCAATACGATTAGTTTCCACGGAGCTTCCAAAAATAGGCATCAAAAGTCAAAATCTTCAACCGGTAAACCACCTCGACCGCTCTTCGTCAGGTCAATGGGTGAAATTCTCGTGTCAAATCCCGAGCACTTACTATTTATAGTAAGTCAAATTGGAAACATGCTAAAATAGGTAAATCGCTTGCATGCATCAATGCCTAGCTTAGCAAAGCCACGTGGTGAGGATCATTTATCCGAATTTCTAACTCGACGGAGTTTGGGAGCTTATCGGTTCAAAGAGTTTACTATTTATAGTAAGCCACCTTCGTAAAACAAGTCATAAATAAAGGTGGTGACTAAAAGTTGCGCAATGCATGCATTGATAAAGTTGTGAGGATGCTACGTTCAAAATTTCAGGTTGATCCGAGCTTCAGAGGCGCAAATTCAGAGAACTTACTATAAATAGTAGGGCACGTAAGCTGGCGAGGATGATGAAAATTTTGTCTAAGTCTGGAGTCTCGTCCGGCAGGCATGGAAAATGCGCCCATCTCAGCTAGAGGCGTAGAAATTTTTGGAAATGTGAGTTCATCCTGCTGAGGGGTCAAAATGCGCCCAAGGCACCAGAAGTCAAAGAAAGTCAACGAAATTTCATCCTGCTCAGGGGTCTAAAATGCGCCCAAGATGAAGGAAGGAAAAGGTTCAAAAAATTTCTAAGTATGAAAAATCCGCCTCACCCCTCCAAATGCGCCCATCCTGCTGAGGGGGTGAAATGCGCCCAGTTCACAAGGTGGTCAAAGCAAAGTCAAACATGAAGATCCGCCTCCACCCTCAAAATGCGCCCAAGGGAAGTTGATGGAAGTTAAAAAAATTTCTAAGTATAAAAATCCTCCTCACCCCTCCAAATGCGCCCATCCTTCTCTCACATCAAAATGCGCCCAACTTGCAAAGAGTCAACAAGGTCAAAGCAAACTCGTCCTCCTTAGGGGGTAAAATGCGCCCAAATCATGCAAGTCAAGACAAAATTTTGGAAGGTGAAGGGTCACCCAGAGATGTTGGAGATTTCATCCTCCACTAGTATGAAAATGCGCCCAACTTGCAAGTTCGTCCTCCTCACCCTCCTAAATGCGCCCAAATGAGCTCACATGAAGACAAAAAACGGAAGTTGAAAAGTCACATGAAGGCATTTGCAAGTTCGTCCTCCTCCTACAAGGAAATGCGCCCATGTTTGCATGTGAAAGGTAAATACGAGTGGTAAATAAGGTGAAAAATGTTACTTAGCGTGGTGAAAGGTGGTGAAAGCTTAGGCGTCATCCCTCTTCATGTGTAGAATGCGCCCAAGGTGGTGGGCCTTTGTGAAACCTTGCTAGGCGTGTGAAGGGAGTCATAAGGTGTTAGGAATATTTCCTAAGGCGTTTGGAATGTGTTAGAAAGTATTTTGAAGGTGTTAAGAATAAAACGTTAAGTGTGAAGTATGCGCCAATGTTTGAAGGGTGATATAAGGCGTTGGAAAATATTTCAAGGTGTTGAGAGTTAAAATGAAATGCGCGCCTAGGGAGTAAGGGTGATATAAGGTGATTTTAAAATATCTTGAAGGCGTTGAAATGGTTTGAAGTGTGCTAGGCGCCTCAGTGGAAAGTGAAATATTTTCTAAGTGTTAAAAATTATCTAAGGCGTTGGGCTTTTGAATGAATATTTTCCAAGTGATGAAGTGGAGATAAAATGTGCAAGGCGTGCTGGGAATGAAGTTGATATAAAAATTTTCTAAATGAAGATTCCTCTCCACTGGCAATCAAATTTTTTCTAAGGCAAGATTTCAAAAGTACAAGATGATTTTAAAATATTTTCTAAGGCAAATTTATTTTCCTTGGAAAATATGCCTAGAACTCGGATGATAGAATTTTCCGGAGCACGAGCAACTTTCTCAGTAATGAAGTCAGAGACGATGATAATGCAAGGTGATTCAAATTTTTTTCAAGAGGTCAGAACAACACAAAGTGATCACAGGCGAAGAACAATTTAAAATGATGGAAATAATAATTTTCTAAGGTTCAAAATTCGAAAAAATTAAACGAACCCGTTCGTTGGGTACCCATGAATTCGAGACATTCTGACGAAAATTTGCTTCTGGGTACTGAACATTTGTGATGATGAATGGATTTCCAGATCTTTCAAGCTTCGCCGACACTTTTTCAGTGAGGAATTTGATCAGTGCTTAAGTTATGAATTTTCCTAAGGGAGAATTTTGAATTTTCTAAGGCAAATTTGAATAAAATGAGTTTTCAGAGTGAATTTTCTTCGAACGATGAATCCAAAGGGAATTGCCTAGATGATTTTGATTAAACTCTTCAAAGATGAATTTTCCAGAGCAAATGATGAAGTTAAAAATTCGAATTCAAGTGACAAAGCTCCGGCTGGTGAGTTAAGAGAAGATGAATTTAAATTCGATTTTTTTTCGAAAAGTAATCCAAAACGCCAGTCAAAGTCAAGTTTCTAGAAGAATAATATTCCCGACGACTGGAGACAAGTGTCAGAAACACCAGAGAGGGAAAATTCGAATTCTTGAAGTGGAGTAGTGGAGCTTAATGGCACTGGCTAAAATTAACGTCTTCTAGAATTTGAATTTTAGCTATAAAATGAGCAAGTTTTTCACTCATTTTCACAACTGAGAAAGGCGAATTTGCTAAGTCTGAGTGGGCTTGAAGAAGTTCGAATTTTGCCAAGGAGTGCAAGTTGCTAAAGGGGCGCACTTGAGAGTTGATTGAAGTTGCTGAGAAAGGTACGCCATTGCTGAGTGGAGAAGTGTTTGCTGAAGATTGAGCTTGCTTGTAAAAGGTACGACTTAAGTGGCTGAAATTTGATTTGCTTGAATTATAGAAGTTTGAAAGAGGTGCGCCATTGCTTGAGAAGTACGGCCTTGCTAAGTTGAAGTTTGAAATCTGATTTGCTTAGTTGAAGTTGTTGGTTAAGGGACGCCTTGTATTGAGTTGAAATAGTTGAGAAAAGCACGAACTTGCTAGTGTGAGATTGCTGATTGCTAGTTTGAAGTGCAAGTCATAGAAGTTTAAAATTTGCTGATTGCTGATACGAAGTAGTTGAAGTTGAAATTGCTGATTGCTGATTGAGAAGTAAGGTCATCAGAGTTCACTTAGAAATCTGTTCTAAGTGTCGGAATTTGAACTTATTCAAGAGAAGAAGCTGAGGTTTGCAAACATGAAAGATATTGCAGCTTCTAGAATTCAACTGCAGCCCCTATATCATGTATCATTTTTACAAATTTAATTGCTGATGAACGTTTGTTATGTTGCAGATGGCTGAAGCGAGGACAACCGGAAAGGACAAGGGTGCCTCAAGACAAGCTACGATC
>VDFB02302935.1:0-23493 GCA_007258455.2 Sequoia sempervirens | reverse complement strand
AGTTCAAGCGGAAGTCGAGAAGCTGATTTTTGACAGCCTTGAAGGTGAACCTAGGGCGCCAAAATTAGAAAATGTTTCAGTGATTGCAGCCAGTTTGAGAAAGGCGACTGAAGAATGCAAAGATGGTGTGCACACAATTACTGAAAGTGGCAGAGAACTAAAGAAGCAGACTGTTATTTTTAGCAGCATCAAAGTGCCAGATGACAGGGAGATCGATGAGTTCTTGGTTGAAGTGTTAGACCGAGTTGACATGGAGTGATCTGTCAGTTAGAACGTGCAGTTAATTTCTAGGGTTGAGTCCTGAGCAGCAGTTAACTTGACTTTCAGTCTTCAGTTCACTTGCTGACTTAACACATGCTTATCTCATCCTCGGAGTTATCAACACAGGAGTTAGGGTTAGGGTTTCCAGTTAACTGAAGGTAGTGTCCAGTTAACTTTGCTTTAAATAAGGGCGTGCATGCTTGCACATGGTCCATTTAGGTTAAATGTACCAGTTAACTGATAGTAGCTTTCCAGTTAACTGTATAGTTTACTTCATTAGGGTTGGTATAGCATGCGATTAGAGTATGAAAATGAACTCAAGGTGATTTTAGGTTACCTACACCTTGATGTATATAAATAAGAGCTTTTGCTCATTTGTAAATAACTTTTGCTTGAGAGAGAAATATATGCTGCGCCTACCTTGCCCTCAATATTGCTCTTTATGGTATTTGTTCATGTGTCTTCATTATTGCAATTGATTGTTATGCCACATAGGGTTTCGAAAGATTGTAATGCTGGATTCTTCCATAGTTTAGAGAAATCTGTCTTGTGAATCTTTTATTGTTATGATCGAACGTTATGCCACACAGGGTTTCGTAAGATTGTCATGATAAAACCGTTTTGTGAAGTGTTTACTATGCTGATCGAGTGTTATGCCACACAGGGTTTCATAAAGTTTTCATGGTGAATCTTCTCTTAGATTAGGAAAATCTGTTTTGTGAATCTTTTGTCATTACGATTGAGTGTTATGCCACATAGGGTTTCACAAAGATTTTGATGATAAAAGCTGTTTGTGAGTCTTTACTATGCTGATTGAGTGTTATGCCACATAGGGTTTCATAAGATTATCATAGCAAATTCTCAAATCTGTTTTGTGCTTAATAAACTTGTTCAGATTGAGATGATAGTTGCGCCACCTTGCCTTCAAGTAGAGAATCTGAATGCGTTTATCGTCTGATAGTCATAACCTTGCTCCGTTTCCTCTTGCTCTGTTTTCCTGAGGAGATTGGATAGATATAAGTTGTAGTTTAGTTGATTTGCGAAACCAGAGAAAACTCAGCTGCAACGTGTAAGTTCTTTCAAGAAAGCCTTGTGCCTCTAGCAGCTGAAACAAAAAGACAGGACATAGTTTTAGCTTATTTTCCTTTGCAAGTACATTTGTCAAAGCATAACGAGGGAGCTTCCCCTCCATAATTTGAAGAGCACTCATTGCGTAGTGTGCATAGGCTGTTCATAACAACTTCTACTCCAGAGGTGTTAGTTGTTACGCCAACAGTTCTTTCTGGCGCCCACCGTGGAGGCTCGAGGCCTTGAAATAACTTCATACATGTCACGGATATGACTATCTGGCGTCCTACTGCTCCAGTTCAACAACCAGAACTAAGTCCGCCTGTTATTCAGCCGAATTTAGCATTCATCGAAGCAGAACAGTCAGATATCATCAGTAGCTTGCGCACTTTTATTTTTGAAAATCATACATCTACATCTCAGTGGAGAAACGCAGCTACTACTCTGGATAAAGAAGAAGAAAAAGCAGATCTTGCAGCAGGTAGACCAGTTTTGCCACCTCCCTCGTGGAATTAAGCATCCTGGCTTATCAAGTTTACATTAGAAGAAGGAGAAGAAATCCTCCTATACAGCCAGATCCTGTTTTTGAAGAAGCTCCTGATCAGTTTACTGAGTCAGAAATCTTAGAAGAAGAATCTCCCACTCCAATTGCAGAGATGGGTGAACGTATTATTAATAACAACAACAATGGTGAAGATCACAACGGTCGTAATGCAAGAAACGCAAGACGTCCAGTCCCCTTGCCTTGGGGCGACAATATTGGACCGTTGGCTTTACCAGGACATCATGAATTGCCCAAGGGATCACGCAAGTTTTTCCCGAGATTTCATGGCGATGGTTCAAAACATCCAGATGAACATTTATCAGCATTCACGGCGGCTTGTTCCGTTTTGCATGTTGGACATGAGGACATCGCCGTTCGTCTTTTCGTGGAGACTCTTGAAAACAACGCAGCAGATTGGTTCAATAATCTTGAGCCAGGAATTATCACCAGTTGGGCTGTCATGAGCGAGAAGTTTTTGGCAAGATTCAAGCCTGCCGAAGACAATCACAGATTATTTGCACAACTTTCAAATTCGAAGATGGAAAAGCATGAACCGATGAGAGAATTCGTGGCAAGGTTTAATCGCCTTGTTACACGTCTTTCTCACACTTTGAATCCATCTGATGAGATTTTGATGAGTTCTTTCATCAACGCATTGCCGTCAGAAATTGCCTTTTTCTTGAAGATAGCCGAAGAAGATGATTTAACACGCCTTCAGGAAGAAGCAATCAAGCTTGAAGATAATATGATTACAACCGGCAAGATGAAAGATGATTCGATCAGGCCGCTCGTGCAAGCGTCGGCCGATCCGTTGCTACAGAAGGTAGCAAACGAGGTGACGATACTAAAACGGCAGTCACCACCTCAAGGGCAACCAGCCTTGCCTTCACCACCTTTTCAATCACAACCAGCATATCAGCCGAGAAGGAATAACTTTCAGCCGTACAATAATTTCAAGTCAAAGTTTCCGCAAGGACAACCGAGACAAAATAATGAAGCTGAAAAGGTTACGGTCTTTTGCACTTTCCATGATTCAGCAGAGCATACCGGCACTACTTGTCCGGAAAATCAAAGAATGAATCAGCTCATGGGATTTGCCGATTCTGCTCCTAGTTCAGATTTCATACCTACCAGTTCAAATGTCGTCTCTTCACAGCCAGACGAGTTTGATGGCGACTCCGCAACGGGATATTTTGATCGAGAACCCGTTAATGAAGAAGAAGAATCCCGTCGTTTTTCTCTTGCAGTGAATCATGAGAATATCACCTCACCTGTGTTCACACATGCTCAACATTTCAAAGCACAGAAGGAGGAAGAGGAAAAGCGGAATTTGAATACAAAAGCAAAGGAAGTAGTCTCTACTTCCAATAAAAAACCTTCACAAGAAAATATCTTGCCAGCGGCTTTAGATACGTCTTCAGCAAGCTTTGACATCGTTTCTTCCATGATGAAGACGAAGGTACAGATATCTCAACTGGAGTATTTACAAGATCATCCAGAACAGTTGGATAGGATCTTGAACGTTCTTAAGAAGAAGAATGTCGTTCAGCCGACATTGTTACAATCCTCAGTTCCTGCAGAAGAGAAGCCAAGGCCGTTTTATATATCTCTATATATAGGAGGTTTCAAGCTGAGCAATTGCATAATTGACAGTGGAGCTTCGGACAACGTAATGCCCTTACAGATTATGAATGCGTTGGGACTTTCGTGCACTCCGACTCAGGAAAAGTGTTATTCACTTGAGTCCAAACCGGTGCCGTTAGTTGGTCAACTTAAAGATGCGCAAGTGAGGCTAGCGTCATGTCCAGAGAAGAAAATTATGATGACTATCCTTGTAGCTGATATTCCTACCAGTTACGGGATGTTACTTAGTAGAAGTTTTTGCAAGGATCTTGGAGGAGAAATATAGATGGATTGGTCGTTCGCGACAATTCCATTAAAGAAAGGTACTTTTAAATTAGAGCCGGAAACCAAATCAAAGTTTACAGTGGTTAAGTCCCAGGACCCACATGCTCAAGTGTTGTATCAAGATACGGGTCCAGGCACATACGCTATGGTGTCTGAAGTGACAGATGATTGTCAAAATTTTGCACTTTCCACCGAATTATCAGAAGAAGAATCGAAGGTGTGGACGATGCAGTTTGATGGCAGTTGTTCGACTTCAGGTTCCGGAGCGGGAGTAGTGATTATCTCTCCCGAAGGTCGTTTATATCCTTTTGCATATAGGTTGCAATTTGATTGCACTAATAATACTGCAGAATATGAGGCGCTTTTGTTAGGTCTCAAAAACGCGAAGGATATGGGAATCAAGCTGCTTCAAGTTGAAGGAGATGCAGAGCTGATCGTAAAGCAGGTCAGAGATCAATTTCACGTAAGAAAGAATCGTCTCCAAAACTATAGGCAGAGAGTATGGAATGCAATCGATTGGTTCGATGCATTTAATATCAAATACATTTCAAGAATGAACAATAGCAAAGCTGATGCGCTTGCAGTTTCAGCCGCTCTTTTTATGCCTAACTCTGACTTTCGTCAGAACTCATTTGCTATTGAGCTCATCTATAGACCAGCTGTTCCTGATAATTCAGACAACTGGCAAGTCTTCAGTGATGATGAAGATATTAAAGAATTTCTCGTCATGGGAGATAACTACAAAGAATTGTTCTTTGAAGGGAGTTCAACTCCTCACAGAGAGTCAATTACTGAAGAATCTGAGGTTATAGAATCTGGAATCATACAATTGAAAGGAAATCAGATTCCTAAAGGTTTTGTATCCTTGGAGGATATTTTTGACAGGCATGATCGTTACATCCAAGATCAGAAGAGGTCAGGGGTGAATACTTCGTCAGAATATAGTCAAGTCAACATAGGTACTGAAGACAAGCCTCGGTTTGTGAATTTGGGAAAATGTTGTACTTCCGAAGAAACTGAGAGGTTTATCGCCTTGTTCAAGCAATACAAGGATGTATTTGCCTGGTCATATGAAGATTTAAAGGTCTTCACACCCATTGAATTGTCTCACACAATTCCGCTGAAGTCTAAAGTGAAGCCTTTCAGGCAGAAACAAAGACATTACAATCCGCGAATTCAAGATACTATCTATGCGGAAATTCAGAAGATGGTGGACTCCAGAATAATTTTTCCTATTCATCATTCCACCTGGGTGTCAAATATTGTTCCTGTGCGCAAAAAGAATGGAGAAATCAGAATTTGCGTTGATTTCAGGAACTTGAATCAATCGTCCTTGAAGGACAATTATCCCTTACCAATCATGGAGCATACATTGCAGACAGTTACCGGATCGGAAATGCTATCACTTCTTGATGGTTTTTCTGGTTACAATCAGATTGCAGTGGCTGAGGAGGATCAAATCAAAACAGCTTTCACCACGCCGTGGGGAACGTTTGCATATGAGAGGATGCCTTTCGGCCTTATCAACGCCGGTGCTACTTTTCAGAGAGCCATGGATTTAGCGTTTGGGGATCTTAGGAATAAGATCATAGTCGTCTATCTTGATGACTTAACCGTTTTTTCAGATAAACGGAGTGATCACTTTTCACACCTTGTGAAAGTGTTCGAGAGATGTAGGTATCATAAAATATCTTTGAATCCAAAGAAGTCAATCTTTGCGGTTACGGAGGGCAAGTTACTTGGTCATATCGTTTCCAAAGAAGGTACTAGAATAGATCCAAATCGGGTGGATTCAATCAGAAACCTATCTCTCCCTACAAGCAAAACGCAGGTGCATTCATTTTTCGGTAAAGTTAACTTTATCCGAAGATTTGTACCTGATTTCTCAGAGCTGACGAAGGAGATTTCAGCAATGATGAAGAAGACGTCTACATTTGTGTGGACGGACGAAGGCAAACAGGCCTTTATTAAGATTAAAGAAGCTATTGCAAATGCACCAGTGCTAGTTCGGCCTAACTTTCAAAAAGATTTCATTCTTTATTGTTACGCGTCGGAACTTTCATTGTCTGCCATTTTGACACAGAAACTCAGCGAGGAGGGTGAATCTCCTATTGCTTTTATGAGTGCTAATTTTAAGGATGCTGAGATGCGTTATTCCCAGATCGAGAAGAACGCTTATGCTGTCGTCAGAGCTGTCAAGAATTTCAGATTTTATCTTTTGAATTCACATACTACGGTGTATGTCACCGATCCAGCAGTAAAAAGTGTACTTACTCAACAGGAGATGGGTACGAAAAGAGGGAATTGGATCGCAAGAGTTCAAGAATATGATCTGGAGATTAAGCCGACCAAGCTTGTTCGCGGGCAAGGTCTTTGCAGATTGTTGGCGGAAGATGGAGATCGCAAGTTCAAGAGCAATGGTGGAATTGGTTTAGAAAAAGAAGTTAAAGAAGACCTACCTTTGGTCTTACTTGTTAATTCTGCAGAAGAATGGTACACACCATTATGGTATTATTCAACGTATGGAGAATGTCCACGTCACATGGACAAACAGCAGAAAAGAACATTAAAATTGAAAGCACAGAATTTTGTGCTAGTTAATAACGTTCTGTACAAGCGTGGCCTTGACGGAACTTTCCTATTATGTGTCGGAAAGGATCAGCAGCGAAGGTTGTTAGAAGCTTTTCATAATCAGGCATGCGGAGGACACTTTTCATCAAGGGTCACTGCATTTAAGATTCTACGAGCACAGTTTTATTGGCCAACTATGTTTCGTGATGCATATGATTGGGTGTACAAATGTCAGCTATGTCAGCAGTTTGCTGGTAAAGTGAAATTGGCATCTTTTCCACTCAGGCCAGTTGTTATTGACGCTCCATTTCAGCAATGGGGTATTGATTTTATAGGACCTGTCAATCCAGTTTCCAGTAAGGGGCATGTGTTTGTCCTTACAGCGACAGATTATTTTACGAAATGGGTTGAGGCAATTCCTACTAAACGAGCTACGTCCGAAGTGGTTTGCAGCTTTCTAAAGGAGAATATCATTTCTCGCTTCGGAGTTCCTCGGAAAATTGTTACTGATAATGCTACTTGCTTCTCGTCAGAGGAGATTTTGAGTTTTTGTTTTGATCACGGCATCATGCTGTCACATTCATCAGATTATTACCCTCAGGGTAATGGACAGGCCGAATCATCCAATAAGAACATTGTAACAATCATACGCAAGTTGGTTGAGTCAAATCAGCGAACTTGGCATACTAAGTTATATGACGCTCTTTGGGCTGATCGTATAACTCCTAAAAGAGCTATTGGCACCTCGCCTTTTATACTTTTGTATGGTACAGAAGCTATTCTGCCCATTACATTGGAATTATCTGCTTTGCAGTTGGCATCAGCAGTGGAAGATGAAGAATTTCATGATCCTATTCAGAAGAGAATTTTGCTCCTGATGAAACTTCAAGAAGAAAGGACGGAGGTTGTCGATAAAATCACTCAGCATCAAGAAAGAGTGAAGAAAATTTTTGATAAGACAGCTCGTCACAGAGACTTTCAAATTGGAGATCAAGTCCTTTTGTGGGACAAAAGGCATGAGCCAAAAGGAATGCATGGAGAATTTGATTCCTTATGGTTAGGGCCCTTCCAGATTCATGAATCAGCAGGAGAGAACACTTATATTCTTTCACATCAGGATGGGAGGCTCTTCCCGCTTCCTTATAGCGGGCAATATCTTAAGCACTTCAACCTTCCGGGGGAGGAGTGATGTTGTAAGTATTTTGTAAGTATTTTTATGTTTTATCGTTATGTAGTTATGTTTTTCCCCGTTTTGTGATGTTTTGTCGTGTTATAGGTGATTTAAGTAGTCTTGTTTTAGGTGATTTTTGGGTTAAGTTTTTAGGAACTTTAATGTTTTAGGTGATTAGGTAAGTCCTGACTCCATATACCCAACTTATAAAGTCACTGGTCTACGAAACACCGAGATTCTAGGGATCTCCTATGCCGTAAGTATCCGACATGGTCACCAGACGGAGCCTAATGTTGTACCCAAAACCAAAATTTTTGCTTCACTAAGGCATTTTGCTTAATTGAGTCTAAATCTTGTTAAAGTGTCGTCAAATGGTCATTTTTGGGGTGTTTAAATATGGAGTTGGTGTCAGTACTATGTCAGTCTGTTACCGAAGAGATTTTAGAAAAATGAAAATCTGAAGGAAAATCATCAAAATTTTCTATCTCTGGAGAAGGGAGCACATTCTGAAATAGGCGCCCTATCTTTTAGGGGCCCAGATCCTGTTTTTAAGGTTTGTCACCTCCGGCAGACATTTGTCCGGCATCACGTCAGCTTAGCGATTGAGCTATCAAGCTTTGTCAAGCGGACTGTTTTGAAGCGAGGATTCTGAAGATCTGATCTGAGATCAAGCAAGAATTAGCTAACACTTGGAGAAAACGTGAAAACGCACCGAGGAAAGGCATATCTTTTGAGTGCGGATGTAGGTTTTGTGAATGCCATCAAGATGTTTATCTCACATTAGATTTCAAGCAGCGGCGCTATCCGTCGAGGGGTAGATCGAGTTCTTTGAAAGCGCGCTGAACACGAGGAGTCAAGCGTTAGGTCAAATCTTTCAGTCAAACTATCGGAGAAAAAGCAAAAGACACATTTTGAGAAAGCCTAAACTTTTCGAGGGCTTTCAATGCTTTCTTTACGATTTGGATGCCTAATGTCGGAGTGTTACGTTCGACTTTCCGTTGCTGTCTCCGTCGAGATCGAGGAAGATGTCGTCGGCTTAACGATTGGAAGTTTTATATTATTTTTATGCGTTTCCGGAAATGGCTAGATGCGGAATCAAAAGAGCAACTTTTGAAAAGAGCTCTTGTTTTCACCCTCGGATGATGATGTTTTAAATGCATGTCTTTTCACGGCCGTCGATGCGGAAGCGAGCTTAACCCCATGATGAACACGAAGTTCAGATCCACGAAAAGTTGTCGTGAAGTTATGAAGGATTTTGTTTCCATAGATTCGGGAGATCACGAGAAGTCAAGGTGGCCTTCAGTGGGGAAAAAGCGGCTTTCAAAAAGCTTGGATTTTTGAGCCTTAGGATGTCGGTTTTATGGCTGATGCAGTATCAAGATATCATTTGATCAATTTTTACTCAGCTCCGCAATGCACCTGTCAGCCAGCCAATCGGAGAAGTCAGTCGACCAGTGTCAGGGGATGAACAGAGGTCCCGGCAGAGGTTTTAGCCTAAATTTTCATGAAATTTGGCTAAGTCTGGAATTCGCTCAAGAGTTCAAATTTGAAATTTTCGAAAGTGAGTTGAATGGACGCCTTAACTGGAGTTCTGACTGCAGTTAGACTGAACGATTTCTGGGTTGTCATCTTCAGTTCATATGTTTGCATGTGGAGAAATCTTTCAGTTTGCATGTTCAGTTAACTGGTTTGCATGTTCAGTTAACTACCTTGCATGTTCAGTTAACTTGATTGCATGTTAAGTTTAACTGAAGATTATTACTAAATGTCAACTGAAGTTTGCATGCATGGCGAATTTGGTCAAGATTGTGAAGATGGCGCTTCATTGCATGTTAACTGAAGTCATGGAAAGGGACGCCATATTTTGATAAAGCATTATTTTGTGAAGCATGAAGCATAAGATTTGTGAAGTATGGCGAATTTGCATGTCAACTTGAGTTTCAAAAGGGTCGCCATATTTAAGGTTGAAAAGTGAAGCATTTTTGTGTGAAGCTATGCACTTTTTAAGGAAGGCAACTTTAGTTCAAAAGGGTTGCTATTTTTAGATTTTAATTGATTAAAGCATGTGAAGTTGGCGCACTTGTTGAAGGCCAAACTGAACTTCCAAAAGGGTCTCTATTTTTAGCTTATTCTTTGCATGAAGATGGCGAACTCTTATCTTATTCTTGTTGTTAACTGAAGCTATCTAAAGGGTACGCTTTAGGTCAAATTGATGAATCTAAAGCAGATTTGAAGATGGCGAACTTAAGACAAGTCTTAACTGAAGCTAAAATCGCATGATGAATTCAACTGAAGTGTTGAAAGGGCAAACCCTAAAGCACGTCCACCTTTTGAGCTTGTTCGACCTTCAGTTAACTATTATGAGGTCCAATAAGAAGCCAAGCGCCATTTTTAATGCATGCTTGCTTTAGTGCGAATTTCTTATGATGAAATTCTATATATTTCAGAGAATGGCGTCCATTATTGCATCATCTTTTGCTCTGAAAGCTTGTATTTTCTTGAGCAACCAGCAAGCTTAAGGTGATTCAGGTGTCCGTTTTCAGCGTTCTTCGAAGCTACGAGCTCAAATTCTTCAGAGGAAGTCAATTCTAGACTTCATTTCTACTTTGCATGCAGGTTTTATAAAGATTCGAAGAAGAGATTTGCAGATTTTTCAGAAGCAGACAAGCAAAACTTTCTATCTTCTGTCTTATTTCTTCTATTTCTCACCTTAGGTACTTTCTTCGCATGCCAGAGTAATTCAACACATTTTCAGAATCTGTTCATCTGGGTTCTTATATTTCAGCGTTTGCAACAAGACCCACTTCTTAGATTTTTTCGAGAAAATAGCCCCGAAGCCTTCATTCTGAAGCTCTGAGCCTTTTTCCGAGAATGTCTTTGCATGTGGGCTTGAATCACATTTTTTCCAAAATCCAGCTATCTGGGTTTGTTCAGAATTCAGTTGTGCACAGAACCCATGTTCCAGAATTTCTTCGAAAATTTCTCCTGTCAGAAGCTATTTTTAGCCTTGTTCAGTGTTTTTCAGAAAGTTCTTCAAACATATTCGACTTTACAGTCAAAAGTCACCATTTTCAAAATGCAGTTCAATCTCATTGATTACAAGGTGAAATCAGTCCTTACACATAATTTCACCAAGACTTCAGATACGGACCTAAACCATGTTTATCCAGTGGTCAATCTGAGCACTTTAGAAGGTGTTAGCAGCAATTCGATGAGGAATCTTGAACGTTCCGGGTTGCTGGCAGCGGCATCCATTCCTGTTTCTATCTTCGATCTTGAGTTCGTATTTGCTTGCATTAAGCATTATGACTCGTCTTCACGACAGATCAGATCGGTTGATGGAAGAGTGGTTTGTAGTCTCAAGCCGAAGGACATAGAAAAATGTTTTGCTATTTCTCCTCGCTCAGATAACTTTACTGTTGATCTTGAAGCTTGCGAGAAGATATGGGATGCTGATCATCAACGTTCACAGAGAAAGGTTGCTCAGAAATGGTTGACAATTCAGAAAACTAACTTGCCTAAGAAGGTTGGTCGTGGTGAATTTAAAGGAGAAGTTGCTGTTTTGATCACCATACTCAATCGAGTTACCGGCCAGTCAGATGCTAACACTTTCCGTCCATGGATGTTCTACCTGATTACCAGAATCCTTGATGGCACAGAGCGTTTTGACTGGGCTATGTTAATTAGTGATTGCTTACATCAGCAGATTTCTAACTTTCTCAAGCATCACGAGTTTCATATGATATCTTATTTGGTTTACTTGGTGGCATTTCAAGGTAATTTCAGACTTCTTAAAACCAATGGTACTCTCGGTGTTCAGCATATTCATGAGTATTATCCACAGCTAGAGTTTTCTCAGTCTGAGCAGGACTTCCGAGTGGTGAATGATCACTTTGCCATGAGAACCGTGAGAGATCTTGATGATGAGATGCATATTCGTATTTCAGCCGAGGCCAAATCAGCAATGGAGACTTGGGCAGATTGGTTCATACAGTTTCCTACTTTCACGTACCTGCGAGTTTATGGTTACGTTGGAGAACCCCTGATGTTACCGAGATATCCGTCAGACAAGATTGTCTTTATGGAGTTTCTCAGGCAAATACAGCACGTTCACTTCTTTCTCCGTAGTCGTCATAAGGCTGCGGCAAATTTTCCATTCTCATTGGGAATTTTCACATGTGATGCAACAACAGATGCCAGGCGTATGTCTACTGAGATGGAAAGGTTCAAATTCAAGCCTTATACTGAGAGACGTTCCTATGATCCTCTCGGTCATTATGCAAATCGGTTAGAGCGAGGGATTGCACATGCGCCAGCACTTGAAGACTTCTGGGCAAATTGTGAAGATGAATTTGAAGTTCGTCGTCGTCACTATTGTAGACTTACTGTTGGACAGCTCTCTGATTACTTGTCAGAAGATGTTGATGGTTTGTCGGATGATGATGGAGAAGTTCTTCTCAATTCTTATGTTAAGGATCAAGTTGCTAGGCAGCCACTTCGCTCACCTGATTGGTATGCTAAGGAGAATACTTCCATTGAAGAGGTTTCCAGATCAATCATCAAGACTAGTAAGTTGTTCTTGGAGAGCAAGCGAACGCGAAAGTCAGTTCCTGTAGCAGAGCCGCCAAAGGATTTCTCGTCATTGCCTTCTACTTCTAGAGCAAAACCCAGAGTTAAAGCCATTATCATACCTCCGGAAGGAGTTAGACTCAGTGGAAACACAGGGAAGAGAGCTACTGGTAAAAGGAAGCAGAAACAAATTGAGAGTATTCCTGAAGTTCCAACAGAGACAGTTATTCAAACTGAACCTCACGTTTCACTTCCTAGTTCACCTCACGTTCCGCCTATTGATATAGATTCTGAGCCCGAGCCACAAATTCAAGCAGGATCGGAGACGACTGAAACACCACAGGTTGATACATCAGGGACAGTCTCTCCGCGAATTGAATATATTGTTCAGTCTTGTTGGCTCGAGAAGTCTTTGGGGAGACAAAGGCGTGAACCGTCATACAACCTTGATTTGTCAGAGTTTGGTGAGCCCTATCAGAGGAGATCAAACAAGAAGATTAAGAAGCAAGTGCACATCGAAAAGACCCCTGAATCAGAGATTGTGATAGAAGTTGCAGTGCCTCCAGAAGGTAAAAGCTTGGACGAGGTCGAAGTGGGTGATTTTACATTCACTAAGGCAAATCTTGGCAGGACCACACGAGAGACAGATGTATCTCTTCTTAAGATTGTTACCAATAATCTTGAAGAGCGTATCACGAAGGATGGAGAAGATAAGGTTTTACTCAAAACTGAAATTAGTCAACTTCGTCAATACATTTCTGATCTTGTTCATGGGAATCCAAATAGAGCACCTGTTCTTCCTCAGCACACACCTGCAGAGAAACGAAAATTGGATCAGTTAGTCAGTCATGGCAGACTTTTGGATGATTGGATTGACAGTTTAGTTGCTGCTGGTAAAACTCTTCTTGCAGATTTATATCAGTTGAGGAGTGAGGCACACAAACTCCGTCAGGGTATTCAGTTGCTGGATATTGCAGTTGCAGAGAGCTTGGCAAAGGATCGCGTTCTTGTATCTCAGTTATCAGTTGCATGCGATGCTTTGGAGGAGATCGAAGATCAAGAGAAAGTCTTCACTTGGAAAGAGCAGCACCTTCTCAGAACAGAAATATGTGAGAAAATCTCTTCCAAGTTATTTTCACTGAAGGATGACGTAGTTGGAGTGCTTGCACTTGTCAGTGGCTTCGTTGTTCAGATCCCGTGTCATTATCTTCTCGAAGATGGCACGTATGTTGAGTTGGAAAAAGTTCAAGCGGAATTCGAGAAGCTGATTTTTGACAGCCTTGAAGGTGAACCTAGGGCGCCAAAATTAGAAAATGTTTCAGTGATTGCAGCCAGTTTGAGAAAGGCGACTGAAGAATGCAAAGATGGTGTGCACACAATTACTGAAAAGTGGCAGAGAACTAAAGAAACAGACTGTTATTTTTAGCAGCATCAAAGTGCCAGATGACAGGGAGATCGATGAGTTCTTGGTCGAAGTGTTAGACCGAGTTGACATGGAGTGATCTGTCAGTTAGAACGTGCAGTTAATTTCTAGGGTTGAGTCGAGCAGCCGTTAACTAGACTTCAGGTCGCCAGTCTGGCGACTTACACATGTATCTCATCCTGGGTTATCTAACACAGAGTTAGGGTTAGGGTTTCCAGCTAACAAGGTAGTGGCAGCTAACTTTGCTTTAAATAAGGACGTGCATGCTTGCACATTGTCCAATTAGGTTATTTGTACCAGCTTAAACCGAGGGTAGCTGCCCGTTAACTGTATAGTTTACTTTATTAGGGTTAGGCTTGATAACTTGCATGCATGCAAGAATCTGTAGTGAACTCAAGGTGATTTTAGGGTTACCTACACCTTGATGTATATAAATAAGAGCTTTTGCTCATTTGTAAATAACTTTTGCTTGAGAGAGAAATATATGTTGCGCCTACCTTGCCCTCAATATTGCTCTTTATGGTATTTGTTCATGTGTCTTCATTATTGCAATTGATTGTTATGCCACATAGGGTTTCGAAAGATTGTAATGCTGGATTCTTCCATAGTTTAGAGAAATCTGTCTTGTGAATCTTTTATTGTTATGATCGAACGTTATGCCACACAGGGTTTCGTAAGATTGTCATGATAAAACCGTTTTGTGAAGTGTTTACTATGCTGATCGAGTGTTATGCCACACAGGGTTTCATAAAGTTTTCATGGTGAACCTTCTCTTAGATTAGGAAAATCTGTTTTGTGAATCTTTTGTCATTACGATTGAGTGTTATGCCACATAGGGTTTCACAAAGATTTTGATGATAAAAGCTGTTTATGAGTCTTTACTATGCGATTGAGTGTTATGCCACATAGGGTTTCATAAGATTATCATAGCAAATTCTCAAATCTGTTTTGTGCTTAATAAACTTGTTCAGATTGAGATGATAGTTGCGCCACCTTGCCTTCAAGTAGAGAATCTGAATGCGTTTATCGTCCGATAGTCATAACCTTGCTCCGTTTCCTCTTGCTCTGTTTTCCTGAGGAGATTGGATAGATATAAGTTGTAGTTTAGTTGATTTGCGAAACCAGAGAAAACTCAGCTGCAACGTGTAAGTTCTTTCAAGAAAGCCTTGTGCCTCTAGCAGCTGAAACAAAAAGACAGGACATAGTTTTAGCTTATTTTCCTTTGCAAGTACATTTGTCAAAGCATAACGAGGGAGCTTCCCCTCCATAATTTGAAGAGCACTCATTGCGTAGTGTGCATAGGCTGTTCATAACAACTTCTACTCCAGAGGTGTTAGTTGTTACGCCAACACCAGGGGCGCCCAAGCTTTTGAGGACCTGAAATCCACTTTTTGGAAGAAGTGTTTCCAGAAGACCCCTCCTGAAATCTTCTCAGCTTCGCAACGAGCCTGACCATTCATCAAACTGACGCCCGAAACTCCGGATTCAACAAGATTACCTGTAGGAGTGAAAGACATGAATAAAATTGAAAATTTTCTAAGTCTGGAAGAAGTGGGCGCCCCTGTTGAGGAAGGGCGCCCAAACTTTTGAAGCTCATAATGGTGGATTTTGCAGAAGTAGCATCCTGGAATGCCTCACCAAAATCAGTCTGGCTATCCAACGAAATATTCAGACAGTCAGTCGGATCTACACAGCTCCCGGAATCGAAGATTCATCAGAAGATCAAAGGGAGAAGGAAGAACTTGGAAATCATGAAAATGGCTCTCTGGAAGAAATGGGCGCCCCTGGAAGGAAAAGGCTCCCATGAATTCGGAGGTCAAAATGAAGTGTTTCGCCGGAGGTGCCTCTGGAACTTCTTTCTCAGAATCAGTCGAGCTCCGCCGTGAATCATTCAGCTCGCCTGTCGGGTCAATCTGTCAACAGGAAATCAGAGGCGAAGTAGCATGTCAAAATGAAAGAAATTTGAAAATATCAAAATTTTGACTAACAGTGAAGGAAGTAGGCGCCCCAGTTGAAGAAAGGCGCCCAAATGTTCATTGCAAGAGAAGGATGGCATCCAAATTCAAAGAGACTGAGATTTAGGGTTTTGAAAATAAAAGCAAAAAGAAAGCGAAACCTAAATCAAACCCTAAGTCTATTTAACACCATTCTTTCATGTATTTTTCATTATTTTTGCAGGTAGCATCCAGAGGAGAAAGTTGGAGCAGCAAGTTTGAAGAATTTTTTGTGATTCAAGAATCCATAGTTGCTGGTTTTACATCAGAATTTTTCAGACCAGCAAGCATAAACCCTTTCTTTTTCAAGCTTTTTGTTCCAGAAGATCAAATTTTTCAAGCTGAAGGCTAAGGCTTTACATTTTTCAGTCATCTGGGTCTTTTTGCCTCAATCTTCTGAAGAATTTTTCAAGAACTTCATCAAGTTGCAGCAAGTGCTTTTATTTTGCATGTCAGCGAAAACCTTAGTGCATTCAAATTTCAACCATCTGGGTCCTTTCCAATCAGTCTTCTGAAGAAAACCCATATCGCAACTTTTTTTCAAGAAAATTTCAAAACCTAGGGTTAGCTGCTTTTTCGATCAAACGTCAGGGTTTTGCAAATCTAATCAATTGGGTCCATTTCTAATCTTGTTCTGAACAAAACCCAGGTACCAACTTTTTTCGGGAAAAATTGAAGAAATTAGGGTTTGCTGCTTTTTTAAGGCAAAATTCAAAATTTTCAAAAACAGACGATCTGGGTTGTCTTGCATCGAAATTCTGAGCAAAACCCATAACTCAAAAAAATTTCTCAAAATTTGTCCGTTGGAGCGCAAAAATCAGCATTCTAAAAATAGAAGTCGCTCAAAACTTGTCAGAACCTAGGCGAGTTGGAAATTGTATAACTCCGCCCTATGGTAGCTACTTTCCCTTCGGGGTGAGCAAGCACATTCTGGGTGTTGAGTAATTTCGTTATTCAGCATTTCATTTCAAGTTTTGCTTTCTGTAGTCACTCCGTCATATGGTCGCCCCTCACTCCACCTTGGATTGGGTAGCACATACTTGACGTTGAGTTCCCTTCTGTATCTTGCATTTAATCTTCTGCACGTTTCGGTTTATCCATCTAACCTTAACGGGTGCACTTGCTTGAATGTTGTAATCTGTTATTTGAAAACGAAAAAATTTGGCTCGGTATATTTCATAAAGAAAGTAACAACACCAATAATACTGAAATTTTGATCATTATCCCTCCAAAAATTCTTCTTTCCACAAGCAATAGGCTCCATCAACCCATGTTGAGAATCCCAAACATGGATACCCAACTGAAAGTGATCTCCAACATGCTGAAAAGAAAACTCAACACATTCCCAAATGCTAGTAAGGATCAAGTGCATACTAAAGAGATCGATGCCTCCGCTAATGAACCTTTGAAGCCTATCCATGAAAGCTTCAACAACATTGGAGCATGAACTATTAAATGACCTCAAATCCGAATCCAAAAATAGACTAATATGTGCCAAAGTATTATTCAACCAAAGAGATGGAACGACAAGCATGCAAACACGAAGTTCTGGTCCATCTTCATTCCCTTCTTCATGAGTAACAAGACTAAAATCTTCACTTCTTGCTGTTGTACTGAAGTTACCAGCAGCTACCAAATCTTGCCTTGTTAACACCTTGGTGTCGAAGATGTTGAAATCTCCTCGAATCAACACTTCCCATGTATAGACTTCATCCTCAAATCCACTTATGCATTTATTACTAATCAACAGACGTGGCACTTCCTCATGGAGTGATATCGAAGCATCCAAGCACTGGAAACCAAACTCAGTTTCATTCTCCATTTCATCCTCTACTTCATAGAGAGGATTATCATAACTTTTCTCATCACCTTTTTGAAAAAGAGGATTGTCATAAACTTGAAAGCCATCCTTTTCATCTTGCTGCTCCAAATCAGCACATGCAACTTCTGGTTTTCTTGAGACACTTTCAAAATCAAACTCCCCTTGAAGACTATCAAGCTCCTCAATTACTTGTTTGATTTCTTCAGCTCTTTGTGCATTCTCTTGTTCCTTAGAAAGTTTGAAATTAACAAGCTGATCTTCTACCTCCATTAATGCTACTTGAGTTTCTTCTAACATAGCCTTTGTTGATTCAAGCTCATAAGTAAGCTCATCAACCTTTCTCTCTTTTCCTTGGAAAGCACTGAAGGTCTTCTTTGCAAGCTCAATGGCATGATCATGATCTTCAATCAAGTGTATGAAATCAGATTTCAATGTCTCCAAAGAGTCTCTGATAATTTGCAAATTGGGAAGAGCAACTTCATCTTTCACTCCTCTTTGTCTCTCTTCAAGCTGAGCCTCCCAAATAAGCCCTTTAATCAAACCATGTGTGCGATCAAATGTAGATAGAGCTCGCACTTCATCTTCAACGGACACCTCAGGTTGGCCTTCACACTCATAAGGATGTGAAGATGGTAAATTGTTGATAGGCTGCAACTGAAAATCAGAACTTTGTTTCACGCTTTTGCTGCCCTCATTGTTGCTCCAACATTCTTGTACTTCACCACCAACTAGTGGAGAATGCTCAATGTCTTGGAAAGCATCATACTTCACTAAGTCTTCAACTCGTTGATTGCAATCAGCTTCATGCCTTGATAAATCAGATTTGTGTTTGGTAATTCCTCCAAACCTTTCATCTTCAAGAGCCATATGGCCCTCAAACTCTGTTTCCTCTTCCATGTTACTTTGATCATACTTGAAAGCAGCCCCAAACTTAAGCATATTAACACCATTGTCTGCTAATAGAGAACCCTTATCAAGTTCCATTTCTTCATCCGGATCAAAGGGAAATTCATCCCATACCGGTTTGTCATCACTAAGTGCCCTCACACCTGGATCCCAAATGGTGAGAGGTTGATTGTTTTGATCACACGAAAAGTGTTCTTTGTGCAACATTTGGATTGTTGATTCTTGGAATAGGTCAACTCCCAAATCACTAAGGCTGATATCTTCATAAATACCTCCCTCCAATGGTTGGGTTTGAAGTTCAAACCCAAAACCACCCTTAACACTGTCACTGAAATGAAGTAAGGAATCTTTAGAGCTAGCTGTTTGAAATTTTTTTATCATCCTTATCTTCAATGAACCTATCATCTATAGGTATGTTTCTGATCTCATCATGAACAATCCTATGCATGCCATAAAGGTTTTCTTGATCACTTGTAATAAATTCATCTTGTGAAAACTCTTGAGGAGTTTGAACAGCAACAAGAGGATAACTATCCATCACTAAATCTTCAACAAGAGGAGGTACAAACACCTCGAAATCATTACCAACATCCTCTATGAAGCCCTAAGTCTCAAAACCTTCATGGGATGAATCCAAATTAGGATTCAAGTCTGCTGCTATATTCTTCTCACCGAACTGATCTACATCACTTGCTATCACATGCAAGTCAAGGGGCGTATTATGGGGCTCTTCCACACAATCTTCAACTGTCACGGTTTCTCTTTCGAGCTCACGATCATTTTGTGGTGACATGAGCACCTTGCTTGTGCCATCTTCAATACTAGTTGATTGATTTTTCCCTTCAACTTGCATATTTGTGGGCTGCAAACCACAAACAAGCACTTTTGCTTCTTTCTTGGACCCTTCATCAATTGAATGTTCTTTTTCTTTCATTGTTCTTCTAATGTAATTAACCACACCCAATTTTCCGGGTTTCAAAACCAACACACAATTCAAGTAGGAGTCAAAAGAAACATCGTTCTTAAACTCATTTGTCATATTCTGATATTCCTCATGGAGCATGGAAGCTTCATGTTCACATTGCCTTTGGTACTGTTCGGCATACTCAATGCAATCCCTTGCGGCCAAACTAACCTTTCCTTCCTCAAATGCCATATTCAAATCTGACTTCTCCCAATTCCTGGACCTCAGAAAACGCAACATATTCAGAACTTGAACGGAACTCTGTTCTGACCTCTGGTGTAGAAGCTGATTTCTCTGTCAAGTGAACTCTGATGGGCACAGGATGGCAGGATCTTGGCTCTGATACCACTGTAATGAACCGGACCAAATTTTTTCGATTTTTGAATTACAATCAGCAATGCAACACACCCGTTAGGGTTAGATAAATCAAACCAGCAGTTACAATATAACTCTTTGCCAAGAATGCGCACTCAATCTCAACAAGAGAGAGGCTGTCATATGGCAAGAGGATCGTCAGTACAATAAATTAGAACTGCAACTGAAAGTAACTCAACACCAAGTATGTGCTACCCAAACCAGAATGGAATGAGGCGACCATTTGGTGGAGATTTAAAGAAATACAAATGCAACTTCGAATAAACTCAACACCCAGAATGTGCTTTCAAACCCGGAGTGGGAATGGAGCTACCATAGGGCGGAGATGTACGATATTACAATGCAAATCAAAGCAAATAGGCGGCAAGCCAGCCTCTTCCACTTATTCAGTGGGCAATTACAAATATGAGATTAGCAAGAATAAGAAAGATGCTGACAGTACTACTGTTCAGCTTACAATATCAAAGATTTATCTGTTAAGCACAAGATAAGAGTGTTCCCAATGCTGCAACAAAGTACAATGCTTTCCTTAATACTCTCAATGTCTCTCCTTTCAAAACCTAACTCAAATGATAGATTCTATGCAAGCTGTTATGACAGAACCAAGACTGAAAATGATAACCAGCAGTACAGCAAATCAATGAAATGCACACAACTCACTCAAAACTGACCCAAATGACTTCAAATAAGATGCAAAAGACCCTCAACAAGATGGCGCCTAGCTTAGTTATGAGAAAGGACAGCTAAAAGTGGCTATTAATTAATGGCATGGATCCCAAAGCACTCCAGAAAGTAGGGCTTTCAAGGAATGACGAATTTGATTTATAAAATCAGAAACTTCATTAAAAATCCCACAAATTTGCAAGTAAGGTCGCCCCAAGTAGAGAAGATGATATGACCAACACCCAGAACAATATCTTTTTTTATTTTTGAAATATGAATGAAACTTCGAATCAGCTATGATATTCAGCAACTCCAGAATATGACAGAAAATGCAAGAACTCAGCTACAAAATGCAAGATCATCAAAACAATGCAAAACCTCACTACAAATTCACTCAATAACTAGCAAACCTCTCTACTAGGTGCTATCTTTCAAGCACGAAGTCGAGCCCAAGCTAGGAGGCATTCATTCCTCGAAGCAATCCAGCAACCATTTCGGCAGCATAACAATATTCAAGATATCAGATGCTCAAATGAAGACCCAAGCTCTCCTTATATAACTTTGTGAAAACTCTCCAGAAGCTTCTAGAAACCCTAATTTTCAAGTTTGAAGTAACTCCTTTTCCCTCCAAAGATGGCGTCTCCTTTCTCAAGGCAATTTAACTTTTAATTTGAATTAATCTTCTCCTCAAGATGGGCGTCCCTTTTCAAACATTGATTTTTGGACCTTAGAATATAATAAAATAACTCCATGAGGCGCCACCCCTCAAAATCCCCCTTTTATGAACAACTTAAAGTTGCTTCACTAGGCCAAGGGGTCTCAATAATAAAATATAACATTAAAGTATAACATTTTAAAATCAACTGGATATCTCACCAAAAATGCTTCCCAAGGTCAAGATTGATCAAACCAACTGAACATACTGAAGATGAGAGCCAACCAAGCCGAAGTCAACAGGACCACTGCCAGAAATAGAATTTACTAAAAATAGTAAATTCTCGAAAGTGCTGAGAATGCCGAACTGAAACCACCAACGCGAAGCTCTCAGAAAACCCAGAAGGAATCCGCAATCCAAGTTCAACATTTCCAAGTGCAAGCTTCGCAAAAGGACGAAAACGTCCTCCAAGAAGTTTGGAAACCCTAATTTCGAGCTTCTGCTTAGCCTACGAGCTTCCAGAAATAGGCTAAACCCAAATGAAGAGCGTAGGGCTAAATTAGGGACATTACAGATAAAGCGGCCAATGAGGTCGAAGATTTCCTGAGATCTATTGCAGATGTTGAAGATATTATTGAAAAGCGGTGCTTTGCTGTTGATGGCATAGATGCACCGAACCGGGACACAATCTCAAATTTCCTAACGGATGTGATCGAGCTTTAAAGCAGCTTTCTTCTAGAAGCTTTCTTTCCCGCTTCTATTCTTGGAATGATCCTTATCCATTCTTTGAGAAGAGAAAGAAGATAAGATGTAATAGTTGGCGTTTCCCCTTTTTTTTTTCTGCTTTCTAGGGTTTTAGATGCTATCTTCTTTCTAGATTTAGTAATAAAGCTTGCTTGCTGAGCAAGCCCTAGATTGTGAAAGCAAGGAGATTTTAGGGTTCCCTTACCTCCGCTTCTATAAATAAAGAGCCTTTGCTCAGTTTCTAGTTTTTTTAACTCCGCTAGTGAGAACAAAACCGAAAGCCTATTGTGCCTTCTATTTGTTGCTCAAGCATTGTTCATTTGTGTTGTGATAAGCAAATTGTTGAGCCTCTTTAGCCGTAACAAGGAGTTAGTGTGATTTGCTGTTTTCATTGTGTTAAGAATAAGCTTTGCAAGCCTCCTTAGCTGCAATTTCTTGTTCAAGGCATGTTAGATGAGCTTTGTTTCTGCAAAGATTGACTAATAAAATCATGAGCCTCTTTTGCCTTGGTCCAAAAATCGATTCGCTATCTATGTTCCCACTTTTATGATCTTTAATATTTCAGCTTGCGCTGAAGTGTGTAGGTGTTCGCTGAAAGAGAGATTATTGAAGCATTTTGGTCGAAAATCTACCCTTGTTAATTTCTAACTTCTCTTGCTCTGCTATTACTTGAGAGGTTAGGAACGTCTTTAGTTTAAGTTAGTCGTAGTTGAACTTCTTATATCAGAAAATCTCAGCTGCGGCGTTTGTGTTTAAAAAACCTTGTGCTCTAAGTTGATCAAAAAGATAGGCAACTTATTTTTAGTTTACTTTCTTTCAAACACCATCAGCAAGAGGGAGCTTCCCCTCCTAATTTGAAAAGCAGTTTATCTGTGCATAGCTGTCCGTTTTCAAATCCGCATACCAAAGGTGCGAATTTAAACGCCAACAATCTGTAATCATCAATTTAAGCCTCGGTGTGCTCTCAACCTTTATTTGGTTTGGGACTCCTTTCCAAGGTAACCACAAGTGAGAAAAGTCAATGGCAATATATCCATTTAGTTTTCTAGCCCAATCTCTGCTCATCAACATGCCATAGCCATCAGGTATATCCACCACTGATATGTCTATACAACTCTGAATTCTCGGATCCGTTGCTAGCTGCATGTGGATATTATTCAACTCTCCCACAACCGGAACCTCAGTCTTATCCAGCTGAGTCACCTTCTTCTTGGTTTGGAGCGGCACTAAATCCAACCTCTCACATACCTTCAAAGGCATGACGTTACTCGATGCATCAAAATCTATCAAACAATTGTGCAGTAGTTTCCCAAAGATTTTGATGGAAACAAGGAATGGGGTCGGTTCATCTTTCCCCTAATAGAGCACTACTAGCTTTCTTCTCTCATCTGCTACATTCTTCTTCTCATCTTTCCTACTTGACTGAATCTGATTATCTTGGACGACCTCCTTTGAATTGTGTTTCTACTTTGTAGGAACATCGGGCTGAGCTTTCCTCTCAATCTTTGTCTTTGGCTTTTCCACAGTGTTCGCAAAACTTTGCCCCATACCCACAAAATCTTGATGTTAAGTCTCCTTTGCGTCATATGGCATCTGAGACACCTCTTCTACCATATTTGTGTTTTGTGCAAAACGAGATTGTGTGTTGACAGGAGGATTTCTTGGTGCATTGGGTACTTCTTGGGAGGTATTTCTCGCAGCAAAAGAGCGTTTCTAACCTTCGAAATCTTCATTAACTCATATAGGGGAAGACTAACTTTCATCCTTTTGAACTCTTCTAACACATAGGAGCCAAATATCTTCACATCTTCTCTAGGAGAATCCACCTTTTGTACGCATTCAGCTTGGTGAGCAA
>VDFB02302934.1:0-38882 GCA_007258455.2 Sequoia sempervirens | reverse complement strand
TTGTTAATTTCTAACTTCTCTTGCTCTGCTATTACTTGAGAGGTTAGGAACGTCTTTAGTTTAAGTTAGTCGTAGTTGAACTTCTTATATCAGAAAATCTCAGCTGCGGCGTTTGTGTTTAAAAAACCTTGTGCTCTAAGTTGATCAAAAAGATAGGCAACTTATTTTTAGTTTACTTTCTTTCAAACACCATCAGCAAGAGGGAGCTTCCCCTCCTAATTTGAAAAGCAGTTTATCTGTGCATAGCTGTCCGTTTTCAAATCCGCATACCAAAGGTGCGAATTTAAACGCCAACAATCTGTAATCATCAATTTAAGCCTCGGTGTGCTCTCAACCTTTATTTGGTTTGGGACTCCTTTCCAAGGTAACCACAAGTGAGAAAAGTCAATGGCAATATATCCATTTAGTTTTCTAGCCCAATCTCTGCTCATCAACATGCCATAGCCATCAGGTATATCCACCACTGATATGTCTATACAACTCTGAATTCTCGGATCCGTTGCTAGCTGCATGTGGATATTATTCAACTCTCCCACAACCGGAACCTCAGTCTTATCCAGCTGAGTCACCTTCTTCTTGGTTTGGAGCGGCACTAAATCCAACCTCTCACATACCTTCAAAGGCATGACGTTACTCGATGCATCAAAATCTATCAAACAATTGTGCAGTAGTTTCCCAAAGATTTTGATGGAAACAAGGAATGGGGTCGGTTCATCTTTCCCCTAATAGAGCACTACTAGCTTTCTTCTCTCATCTGCTACATTCTTCTTCTCATCTTTCCTACTTGACTGAATCTGATTATCTTGGACGACCTCCTTTGAATTGTGTTTCTACTTTGTAGGAACATCGGGCTGAGCTTTCCTCTCAATCTTTGTCTTTGGCTTTTCCACAGTGTTCGCAAAACTTTGCCCCATACCCACAAAATCTTGATGTTAAGTCTCCTTTGCGTCATATGGCATCTGAGACACCTCTTCTACCATATTTGTGTTTTGTGCAAAACGAGATTGTGTGTTGACAGGAGGATTTCTTGGTGCATTGGGTACTTCTTGGGAGGTATTTCTCGCAGCAGTAGCTTCATTCAAACTTCCCAAAAGAGCGTTTCTAACCTTCGAAATCTTCATTAACTCATATAGGGGAAGACTAACTTTCATCCTTTTGAACTCTTCTAACACATAGGAGCCAAATATCTTCACATCTTCTCTAGGAGAATCCACCTTTTGTACGCATTCAGCTTGGTGAGCAACTTGTTGGGTAGGTGGTTGTTCGTTCCTGCTTTGTCTTGCATTCTGCTGTTTGTACTCTGGAGAGTCTTTTGGTAAAACAGGATTATTGCTCGCGTTTGGATGCGGTGGAGTTGTGAAATTATTTGGAAGTGTTGACGAAGTCAAAGGTTCTTTCTCGTGATAATTCCTTTGATAGACTCTAGGGGCCGCACCTCCAGTTGTCTGAAAAGCTTGTACCTCCCTTCTTCCTTCTACCAAGACGCTGTTGTTGAGAGGTGGAAAAATATAACCATCCTTGTGAAGAGGCTCCTCTAGTGATGCATATGTGGCATGAGCTTCTGACGGCATTTGAAATTCTGGCATCCCCACAGGTCCATTAACCGAAGCTAGTGAAAACTTATGATTAACTAGTGGGGGCATATAACTCTGAAATTCAGGCGGAAAGTTAAAATCTTCTAAGATCAATGCCTGATCATACAAAGGTGTTGGGACCAATTCATAACCTGTAACTAGAGGACTTTCTGTGGACTCAGTATTCTTCACTTCTCCCTTGAAAATATCAGTTGCAACTTGGAATTCATGGCATTGAAGCTCAGAATGTTGACTGGCGTTGTGTAGCCTACACCATCCTAACAAGGCAGCCTTAGCCAAGAAAACTTTGTCTACAGGACGGTTCTCAGGAGGTGGCAGATTATCCAATGATGACGGAACACCTTCATTGTTAGGCCCTGTATTCCAAGGTTTCTTTTGAAATCCTTGATTATTACTTCTATACCCATGATTGTTTTCATGATTGTATCCTTGATGGGTATCCTGATGACTTGGAGGATTATTTTGATATCCTCAGTTAGCACCTTGATGTGCTTGATAATTCCTTAGCGTGGATTGAATTTGATTATTTTGATTTCTGAGGAAAGTCACCTCAATTGACAGCCTTTTCATTAGTTCTATTACATCTTTCATTTCATCTTTCTCCTCTTGAGTCTTCATCGGCGTCACTATGCTCTGGAGATAAACAGGCTATGTTGCTTGAGTCTGGGACAAAGGTACCCCAAGATGGAGAACTAGCTAATTAGATGGTGCTTGTACTTGGCAAGTCGGCTATGGAATTGGATTTAACGCTGGAACTTCTTGATTCCATGCAGAGTCGACTATTTGTATCTGATTGTTTGTCGTAGTTAGGCCAGTATATAGTGAGGGCCCAATTATGTTTTGCCCCATGTTTTGACTTACTTCAACAGCTTTAGCATAGGCTTGGGTCATATTAGCCGGAGCAGGATGAGCTTGTCTTACAAACATCGTTGTCAAAGGATCCAAGGCTGAATAGTAGTTTTCTCGAGCATCAGCAACAACATAAGGATCACGCAAACTTGTTAGAGCTCTTTGAAATTTGTTGTTGAAAGTGTGAATAGGCTCTTTGTCTTGCCTTCTTACTTCTACAAATTGACGGTAAAGTTCTACAGAGGTGATCAGTATACCAAATTTTCCAATGAAGGCATCTTTCATTTGCTCCCATAATCTTAGATCCAACTGGTAAGTGAATAAACCAATAATGAGCCTCCTCTCCCAAAGAATATGGAAATAACCTACAAGCCACGTCCCCATATGCAATCTGCCTATTGCATAGGTGATCTTCAAACATCTTGATGTGGTCCTCGGCAGTAGGGCTAACATCATTGACATGGAACTTAGTGCAAAAATGCTCTGGGTTCTTTGGCATGTCATGGTAGTCAGCAAACTCTAGTGGAGACGGGTTGGTGACCAACCACGTAGCACCATTTGGAGTCGGCTGATTTATTGGTTGCACCATAGCTTGAACTGGTCGTCGCCGCTGATATACAACAGCTTGGATGTAATGTGCCTGACCAAATCTGATATAAAAACACTGGTTTGCAGCCTTGGTAATTTTGTCAAACACTTGTCTTGTAACCTTCTTGCTTGCTGGTTTTTGTTTCAGTTTGCTTTAAATTTGTTTTTGATGTTTGCCAATGATGTAGAATGCTTGGAAATGATTGCAAATGTGTATAATCAAGTAACTAAGATGATGTGCAATGCTTTTTATCTTTTTCAAATGCATATCTATGAAATGCTGATGCAAAATATACTCCCACAGCCAAGAGACATTTCTACAAACACTTGGCATGCATCCTATTTCAAGTACAATGCAATTACATATGATAGACAATTTATCAAATGATTGTCATGCAAACTCCTTATTCCTCCAATATTGTATTGCAAAATGTAGGAGTTGTTACTGTTGTGACCTTTTCACACATCACCCCATTGCAAATGGGGACCCCCTAATTTTTGCTCCATTCTGGTCTTTTGGCTTTGGTTTTGTCTCTCTCTCTCTCTCTCTCTGTCTCTTTTTTGCTGTCTTCCTTTCTAGGGATGTGCCCGCCTTTGAGCTTAAACATGAGATTTTGGCCAAATCTGTAGAATTAGGGTTTGTACTTTTCTGGTCAATTTCAAATCAAATGAAGTAAACTGGAATCTAGGCTTCACGTTGTAGTCAATAAGCTCACAACAGGTTCCTAGCAAAATTTCAGTGAATTCCTACAACTTACTATTTTTAGTAAGTGCCTAATTTGGGACATTTTCTCAACACTATTGAAGTTCTCTCAGCCACACTGCATCCAAAACATGTCAAGCTATTTGTCTGCAAATTTTGAGCTGAAACAGACAACTTTTTATTTTTAGCAAGTTCAGCTTCAAGAGCAAATTTTAGGGTTTATATGCGAAGTTTTTCAATGCATGTCTGGAGATTATTTCTGGGTTTTCTAAGACCTACACGGTGATATAACATGCAAAATGAGATGATGACTTTCAGTATTCAGCCTTCAGAGGCTATTTTCGGGTTTGCATGTTGAAATTTTCTTTGCATGTTTGAACATTCCTTGTGGGTTTTTCAAGGCTTCACAGTGGTATAACATGCAAACCAGGATCAGTACTTTTTCAGAAGCCATCTTCAGAGGCTATTTTTAGGGTTTGCATGCAGGGCTTTTCAACGCATGTCAAGTGATTCTTTATGGGTTTTTCAAGAATTGCGCAGTGATGTGACATGCAAGGCGAGATGGTCACTTTTCAGGGACTTACTATTTTTAGCAGAATCATTCCAACAGCTACCCAACACATCAGTATCACAAACAAAGCAAAGTGAAACAAAAACGAAGTTAAACGGAGGTCGTCTGAGCAACATACAAGTCAGATTAGGGTTTCGAGCTTTGGGACCCAAAATGAGGGGTAAAATGCCAGAATTTTCGAAAACCAATGTATCCCACTGCGATCAATATCTTTCAATCTATCCACCGGTAAAATTGGAAGGCGATCGGAGCACCTACTATTTATAGTAAGGCGTTCCAAAAATAGGCTATAAATAGTAAATCAGCAGCAGGCGCCAGTGTGAACGGGCAAGTCTACCGATGAGGGTGTACGTCATTCAAATTTCAAGTCAAACGGAGTTGGGGAAGTATCAAAATCAAGCAGTTGCTATAAATAGTAAACCACCTTCAGAAACATGCTACAAATAGCAGGTCAGCTCGGGATGGTAGTGTGAACAGATCAATTAGGTTAGGAAGATCCTGTGGCACAAATTCCAGATCAATCCAGGCTTCAGAAATGTGAAAATCAAAGGACTCACTATATATAGTAAGGTATGAGCTGGCAGAATGAAATATTCCGAGCCAATTTTTTCCAAATTTTCAATTACAATAAGCAGAGCAATACTCAATCGTTAGGGTTAGCTCTAAACCAAAACGATGCTGAAAGCAACTCTAACCAAAATGTACACCAGGATCCCGATGTGGGCAAGGTGTGAGCATTGGTTAGAGGATTTGAATGCAGAAGCAGAGCTGGGAAGGAACTCTAACCAAGAATGGCACCAAGTGATGGCGAGCATATGGTCAGAGGATCTTAATGAAATGCGGATATAAAGAACTCTAACCAAGAAATGTGTCGGAGAACGACGAGCATTTGGTCAGAGGATCCCTACCAACTAATATGCTGAAAGCAAACTCAACACCAAGTATGTGCTACCCAATCCAGTATGGAAATGAGGCGACCATATGGCGGAGATAGAAAGAAATACAATGCAACTTCAGAATGTAAAGTAATCATTACAAAACATGATAAGCAAGATTAGAGAAGTGCTGACAGTACTACTGTTCAGCTTACAATATGAAGAGCAATCGCTTGCCAAGAGCATAGAATTAGAACAATACAGCGTACATCAATTAAGAGGATTCTCCTTGCTTAACAAGAATGCCAAGACCCTTTACTTCACTCAAATACCAAACTGAATATTCTGTTTTAGACAGATCTGCACTTTTAAAATGTAAACCAGCAACCTAACACCACACTGAAATGATCATATCTCTCTCACAACTCATCCAATTGACGTGAAACGAAATGCAATATACCCTAATAATGTAGGTGACCAAGATAGAGCACTGAAAACTAATCAAAAGACCCTATATTATTTATGCACGAATTTCAAGGCAAGGACAAATGGTACGGCCCTCAAGGAAGGGCGATTTGCCTTTAAAAATTCCAGCCTTCACTAAAAAATCTGCAACTTAGGGAAAAGGGTCGCCCCTCACAGACAAAGAGATTAGTGCAACGCCCAGAATGATTTCTTTTGTATTTTTTGAATTATGAATAAAAACAACAATCTGCTGTAAAGAATATGCAACTCCAGAATCTCACTAATATGCATAAAACTGAACTACAAAGCCACACAATGACTACAATGCAGAAATCCCACTACAAATCACTCAAACTACACTACCTCACCACTATTCACTATCTCTCAAGCGAGAGGCAATGCCAAGCTAGGAGGCTTACATTCCTCGAAGCAATCCCACAGCCAATCCGGCAGCATAACATTCCTGTAGACAAAAGATACCCCGAAAGAAGAGAAGGAACCTCCTTTATAGAATGAAGAGAAGACTCCGGAGGCTTCTGGAAAGTGCGCCCTAATCCCAAGCTGCTTTTAGGTTTAATCTTTGACCCAAACTCTTTCTTCCCAATGGCGTACCTTCCTTGAGAGATATTAATCACTTCTCTTTTTTTTTTAAATAAATTATAAACTCCTTCAAAAAGGCGTCCATTTTCCCTTGAGCAATTATAAACTTTAGAAATATTAAAATATTTCCTTCATGAGAAAATACCCCTCAAATTCCCCTTCTTTAAAACAACTGTTAAGTTATATCACTAGGCCAAGGGGTATTTTTAAAATAAAACATTTTGACTTAAAATAACTTATTTCTCCAAAATGAACCCCTTAAGCCAAAAATGAGAATTACCCAATGAACTGCCGGAAGAGGAAAGTTGACTGAGTTGATGCTGACTGGACCACTGCTAAAAAAAGAATTTACTAAAAATAGTAAATTCCTAAAGATGCTCAGAATGCCAAGAAAAACATACCACTGCGAAGCTCTCTGAAAACCCAAAAAGAATCCGCCATTAAATCAACCAACCTCAAGCAAAAGCATCCTCCAAAACACGAAACCCTAATTTCACCTTCCGAGTAGCCTACGGGTCTCCGGAATAGGCCAACGGTCAACTAGAAAGATCATGCTCGAGAAGGGGACATTACACAGAAGATGAGAAATCGCCTAAGTCTGAAGAAATTTTTGCTCACCCCCTGAAATGTGCCCATGATTGGCAGGAAGCTAAGAAAAATTTTAAGTATCAAAGTTAAATCCTGCTTGACCCCCAAAATGCGCCCATGACTGGCAAGACCCCCCAAAATACGCCCAACTTGCCTTGAAGGTTGAAAAAAATTCTAAGTCTGGAGTTAAGTCCACCTCTACCCTCAAAATGCGCCCAAGGAGAAATAGGGTGATGAAAAAGATTCTAAGTCTGGAGTTAATTTCACCTCCTACCCCAAAATGCGCCCTCATCTCCAGCATGTGATAGAAAATATTCTAAGTGTTTACAAAATCCTCCTTGACCCCTAGAATGTGCCCTCATCTAGTCAAGGTGAAGAAAAAGAGTTAAGGCGTTGCTAAGTCCTTCTAGACCCCTCAAATGCACCCAAGTAAGCTAGGAAAAGGACAAAAAAGTTTTTAATTCCACCTCTACCCCCTATATGCGCCCAACTTTTTTGACTTTGAAAGATGTTGAAAAAGTGGTTAAGTGTTAGAAGTTCTTCCTCACCACATGCTAAATGCACCCAAGTGCAGGATGAAAGTGAAGATGGAAAAAAGTTACCAAGGCGTTGAAGTCAAGCAAGGTAAAGATGGATGAAAAAGTCACCAAGGCGTGGTGAAATCCTCCTAGACATGTGAAATGCGCCCAAGTTCAGGATGGAGCTAAGGCGTGCTAATTGAAAATTCCAACTTGATATGTTATATGCGCCATGACTGGAGAAGGATGAATGAAGAGAAATATTTAAAGCAAAATGCAAAATTTCCTCCTTGACCCCCTATATGCGCCCATGCTGGTAATGAGATGTCAAAATTTTTCTAAGTATTAAAATTTCACCTCTAGAGAAAATACGCCCAAGCTTGTAAGGTGATGAAATTTTCTGTGGCATGGATGAATTGGCAATGGATACGTCAGAGTGTGCCAGCTTCAAGAAATTGATGAGAATTTTCAAGGCCAAGCAAGAAATGCACCCAGAGATGAAGAATGAGAATAAATTTGATGTCAAGATATTTTTCTAAGGTTAAAATTCAAAAATTAAATGAACCCCTTCATTTGTAGACACATGAATTCGACACTTTCTGAAGGGAATTTTCTTCTGGGTATCAGACATCTTCGATAAGGAGTTGATTTAAAAATTCTCCACAACTCACCAAGGATTTCGAGATGAAGATTTTTGATGGGCACCTGGTTGATGAAATTCTCTAGAGGAAATAAATTATTTCTAAGGCAGATGGGCTGGAAAATTGGCTAAGGCAAAGAAGGGGGTATCATGTTAGTTTGAAAATTTTCTAAGGCAGAGAGAAATCAAGCAGCACCCTCTAGACATGTCGTCAAGTTGGATAAAAGTTTCTAAGGCACAACTTCAAGGTTCACAAGAAAGCAAAGTACGCCCAAGGGGTATAAGATAGGTGAAATTCTCTAAGGAACGAAAACGGAAGCTCAAGTCTCCAGATGCGCTCTGAGGAGAATGAATGATAATGCGGAAATATTCTAAGGCATGAAGAATTTGAGGATGAAGTTTGCTGGAGGAAAAGTGATAAACCCTATCAGATCCGGAGATCACTCAGACCTTGGAGTTAAAGTATGAAAATCAAGTAAGGTGAGTTTATATTGTGAAATGTTATAATGCTCTTCTCCTTACTTGTTTTGCAGGGTGAACACCGAGGCCAAAGCATGATGACTTGGGGAGATGAAGCGAATACTTGGAAGAAATGGCTAAGTGTCGAGACCTAGTATGTGCCCAACTCAAGTGGCAAAGAAAAAATGTTTTCAAAGCTCAGGATGGAGAGAAAGATGGAAATGAAGAGCACAAAAGATTTACTGAGAGGGGGGGGGGGGTGAATCAGTAAATCAACAGAAATTTTTATTTTCACAACTTTCTACACAAACTTAAACTCTCATCAACACCAACTTTAGATATGAATCAATTTACACAAGTTGATACCAATTTATTGAAATATTAAATATATATAATTTTTTTACGTAGGCACCAACCTACTTAACTTACAAGAAAAGTGATTGAGTACGATACAACCTACAAGGAACACCCTAACCTTTTACAATTTTAGTAGGCACCTACCCACAAGGAGCACCAACCCCTAATGCAAGGCACCAAACCTTGACTTGATGGATGAATCAAATGACTTTAATCAGATTTGCAATCTGCCTTTGTGATGTAAATTCTCACACTCAGCCCACACAAGAAGATAGGCTTTTGATTTGTACCACTTGAAACTCTTCAATCACACATCAAATTGACCTTGAATGTCACATATATAATTTGCTCAAATATTGCAACTCTTAATGGAAAAACACATCTCTGCCTCTTCATAAAACACCTCTTCATAAATCACAACTCTGCCTCTTCATAAAACACACCTCTTTAGATAGGCCACTTATTTGTCTTAATCTAATTTAATTCATTGATTTTGTGTTTATGCACAAATCGATATTCTCATGTAGAACTGTCTTTTAATTGTTTGCCTTTGTTAAGAAAATCGCACCACTTGATTAATCCATATCTCTTCAGAAAAAAAAAACATATTACTTCATGTAGATCGCATCTTTTCAGATTGCATTAAAAACACATCTTTTCATTTAATTTTTTCAGATTGCACCATATGAAACACGTCTTTTAGAGAAAACACCTCTTTTCAGATCTTATTATGTGAATACATCTTTTGAAGTGTCATGCAGCCACCGCTTGAAAACACGTCCTTATTTGTTAATTCTTCTCACTTTAAAACACAACCTGATTATAATATAAATCACAACCTTATTTTTAATTGTTAGAATCAAAATATTAATATTTGTTTTCAGATTCCACTGCTAATGTCTTATCTCGTGTTTTTCATTGTGCATTTCAAACTGAACACTCCAACCATAATCTTCAATCTGAGCAAATATGATCGGCAGCTTCAACTTCAACCTTTCAGATTTCGATTTTACAAAAACACTTCGAGCTTTTATGCAGATTGAATGATTCTGTAGACAGATAAATCTGTAGAGATATCTTTTGAAACTTCATTGCTCTGCCTGTAGCAATCTATTTTCCTAATATGATCGAATTTAAGATTTGTTTGTTTTCCACAGTGATTTATTTGTTTTTAATAATCTGATCACATGTATTGATCAGACCTTGCTCCACAAAACTCAACAAACTGATTTATTCATCTTCAATAATCTGATTCAACTTCATCCAACTTCACCAATCTGATTCAACAGTATATTGTCTTGACATCAATAACATCAGCACTTAACCATGCTCTTGTTATGCTTATGTTTGATCTGATTTCCTTCACTTAGTTTCCATTTTATTTTATGCTTCTTATAACTCTTCAACTTTTCTTTAATGATCTTTTCATTTCATGTTTGACATCAATGACAAAATTTCCAACAGGAAAGCTGTAATGTCCCCTTTTCGGCTTGACCTTTTGTGACCGTTAGCCTTTCGTTGGGAACCCGGAGGCTAGTCGGAAGTTAAAATTAGGGTTTCCTAATTTTGAGGAGGTCATTGCTCGGAGATGAAGATTTTAATGGCGGATTCATACGGGTTTTGGAGGACTTAGCAGTGGTATGCTCGTCTCACATTGAGTACTTTTTGGAATTTACTATTTTTAGTAAATTCTATTTTTGGCAGCTTTCCAGTGAGCTCAGGTTGGTTGACTTCCGGTTCCAGTTTGATCAGTTGACTTCATCAGTATTTGCTTCAGGGCCTTTGCGAAAGGATAAGTTAAGTCATTAAATTAAAAAGTCACGTTTTAATTATTATAATTAAACGTTGACCCTTGGCTTAGACTTAATGACTTTATGTTGTGTTTAAAAGGTGGGTCCTTGAGGGTGGCGCCCTCATTGAGAAATAATTTAATATTTGCCTAAGTCTGAACAAAGGTTTGAGGGGCGCATATTCCAAAAGATGATATTTAATTAAAATATCAACTATTAATGCCTTGAAGAGAAAGTACGCCTTCTTGAGAAGATGAAAGTTTTGACCTAAAAGCTGTTTCTAGGGTTTCGTGAAGTCAAGCAGAAATTATAAAAAGGGAGTCTTGTGCATCATTTTGGTTATCTTGGAAAATACACCGTTATGCTGCCGGATTGAATCTGGATCACTTCGAGGGATGAAGACCTCCTAACCATTGGGCATCTCTTCTCGTTTGTAAGACAACGACTAGTGATGAAATTAGTCTAGTTGTGAATTCATTGTATTCCGTGCATTGTAATCTGCATTGGTATTGTTAGTTTCAGATCTTGCATGTTAGAGGTTTCCTGATTTTAGCATTTAGCTATAGCAGATTCTGTATTTCATTCATATTTCAAAAAAGACAAAATATTTCTTTGTGGGTATTGGCTATTTCCCTTCCTTTGGTCTAGGCGCCCTAGTGTGACAAGTTGCAGATTTTATATTGGTGTATTTAATTTTTAAAGTAAAATCGCCCCTGTACCTGGGCCGTACCATCTGCAGATCATTGGGATTTGTGCCATTAAATATAAACTGCTCTTTGGCTCTGTTTTCTGTTCCTAAGCTGGGCGCCTTCATTATACTTGTGTTTTGCATTCAATTTTAGATTGTTTGCTTGAGTTTCAAGGGAGTTACGAATTTCCAAGGAATATATATTGCTGTTTTATGAAGAAAAAATACAGTATTGTTATAACAGCAAACAGGGATCTGCACTATTGCTCTTGGATGGGTGCTGGGAACTCTTAAAGGCTTCACGGAGACATCATTGAAGATTGCACAGATTTAAAGAGGTTGGATCCGTTCCTTTCATGCAAGTTAAGCTTATTCTTGGCAATCATTGAATGCTTCAATATTATTGCAATATTCTTAAAGGCTGATTTGTAATTGGTAGCAAGTAATCATCTTTCAAATTGTATACTGGCAGTAGTACTGTCGGTCTTAGATTCTTGCTCAGTCAGATTGTAATGTTCTCTCTTTCAGCATTTTGATATTGTATGTAATCCATATCCGCCCTATGGTCGCTACTTTCCCATCTTGGGTCAGCAAGCACATTCTGGGTGTAGAGTAGATTCAGTATTCAGCATTTCCTTTACGTATGCTTTCAGTCTTAGTTGGAAATTGTAGAGCTCCGCCCTATGGTAGCTACTTTCCCTTCGGGGTGAGCAAGCACATTCTGGGTGTTGAGTAGTTCCGTTATTCAGCATTTCCTTTCAAGCTTTACTTTCTGTAATCACTCCGTCATATGGTCGCCCCTCACTCCACCTTGGATTGGGTAGCACATACTTGGCGTTGAGTTCCCTTCTGTATCTTAAGTTTACTTCTTGCACGTTTCGGTTTACCCTTCTAACCTTAACGGGTGCACTGGCTTGAATGTTGTAATCTGTTATTTAAAAACGAAAAAAATTGGCTCGGTATATTTCAGTGGTATCAGAGCCACGTATCCTGCCATCCTGTGAAATCAGCTTTCTATGAGTGACAGAGAACAGAGGTATTTGGCAAGAGTATACAAGAGAGGTACAGTTCAGACACAGTTGCATCAAGCCCCAGAAGGTCACACAGCTTCCGAGGTTTTGAGGGCTAATTGGGAGCCTTCGCAAGAAACAGAAATGGGGGATAATGAAAGAAGTTCTGGCAACAGAGGTGACAGTGGGAAGGGTATAGACAATTCAGCCAATTTGGGTCAAGGACTCGATAAGAAGATGGACGCCATGATGGATATGTTTTCTCTCCTGTTGGGGAGATTGGGTCCCAATATACCACAACACAACACAGGGCATACCGGGGAGCACAGTGCTTCCAACCCGCACAATGGTCATGTTGCCCAACCTGCAGTGAGCAACACTTACATTTCTGCTAGACCATTCAAACCCACGTTTCTGACACCAGCAATCCCACAGCCTGATCCTGAAGAAAATGTTTCATCCTTGGAGAGGGTGAGGATAGGCCGAATAGAGTATGACACTCTTCCTGATGAAGTAAAAATTGACATGTCCTTCAATGATTACATGGAGTATAGAAGGAAGGATAGAGGCCAAGGGAGAAACTATGATCAAAGAAGAACCCCAGCACAAGGAGATTGGAATCAAGCTCTCAACAAGGTTACGCTTGCCCATTTTGATGGAAGCAATAATAATTCTGCTCGAGCTTGGTTACAAAAACTAGACAACTATTTGGCACTTAGGCCCATGGCTGAAGAAGAAGCGATTAGATTCGCTACGCTACACCTAGATGGGGTGGCGCATGAATGGTGGTACCATGGCCTAGTCACCTTAGGTCATGGGTCTATCACTAGCTACGATGAGTTCACCAATAGACTCATTGAGAGGTTCGAGAAGAAGGACCCAGAAGTGCATTTTAGGGAGTTGGCACAGTTGAGACAATATGGCACTGTGGATGCCTACATAGCTGCGTTTCAAAGACTTTCAGTTATGGTCACTGGAATCACAGAAAGAAGATTAGTAATCCTATTCACTGAAGTATTGATGGAGCCAATCAAGGGTTGGATCAAAGCTTTTGATCCACCGTCCCTACAGGAAGCAATGAAAAAAGCTAGAAACATGGAGTGGGCTGCTCCCAAAGCAAAGTTCCATTCCAAACCAGCTTTTCACAAAGGAGACAGAGGGAAGAAGTTTCATCAGAAGCCTCATCATAAGGAGTTTAAACCCCAGAAACCTCCTGGTTCAAGATTGGATCCAGAGACTATCAATGAACTCCGAAGGAAGGGGTTGTGTTTCCGTTGTTGGGAAAAATGGTCCCAAGACCATGTGTGCCCAAAGGGTGCTAAAATTCATCAAATTGAGTTCTATACAGCTGATGAAAGCAATTCCAATTGTTCTGATCAGCAAGCTGATTTTGAGGACAGCGATGAAGAAAATACTCCAGAAGAGTCTGAAGGTGAAAAAGAAAGTGGTGGTACCTTGGCTCAGCTTTCGAGCTTCCAAAAGAATGAGTCCTTTAAAGTTCGGGGAATGATCAAAGGGCAACGTATTGTTGCTTTGATTGACACTGGTGCAACACATAACTTCATAGACGAAGTTGTGGTGGCAAAGAAGGGATTGCAAACAGAAGACTTTGAAGGGTTCAGAGTTATGGTTGCGGATGGGTTTCACATCTCATGCACCAAGAGGATTCCGAACATGTCAATGCAATTGGGCAATTACGAAGTCAAGGATGACTTCTATGTGGTCAATATTGGAGATACGGATGCTGTCCTTGGCATTCAATGGCTGCGATCTCTTGGAGAGATCTCTCTAAATCTGCAAACTATGGAGTTGAAGTTTCAATCCGATGGGAAGAAGGTGGTGTTGAGAGGAATGTCAAATGGTGGCCCTCGGATTGTATCATTCAAGAGGATGGCGAAGTTGATACGTCATGATCAAGTGGAATGGACTGCTGAGTGCATGATTCTTCCAGCGAGTCCAGCTGAAACTAAAGTAGAGCATCCTCCTGATATTCAATCTTTACTCACCAAAAAGAGTAAAGTGTTTGCTGATTTACCTCCTGGACCTCCTCCTGATCGAGGTTCAGAACACATCATAGAGCTCAAGGAAGGAGCTAAACCGGTGATCACAACTCCATACCGATATCCAAAGAGACAAAAGGATGAGATCGAGAAGAATATCCGGGAACTCTTGGAGATGGGTTTCATACGACCAAGCAAGAGCCCCTTTGCTTCTGCAGTGGTTCTTGTAAAGAAGAAGGATGGTACCATGCGCATGTGCGTGGACTATCGTGTTTTGAACCAAAGCACTATCAAGAATCGATACCCCATTCCCAGAATAGATGAGCTCATTGATGAGCTACATGGGGCTAAGTTCTTCTCAAAGATTGATCTAAGATCGGGTTACCATCAGATAAGGATGAGGGGATCAGATGTGGAAAAGACAGCCTTCAGGTGTCACTATGGCCACTTCGAATTCTTAGTCATGCCTTTTGGTTTGACTAATGCACCGGCCACCTTTCAGTCTTGCATGAACCGTGTGTTTCAGAATCACTTAAGACGGTTTGTATTGATTTTTTTTGATGATATTCTGATTTACAGCAAGACTTGGGGAGATCATCTCAAGCACTTGGAGGAAGTGCTTAGTATTATGGAGTCTGAGAGTCTGTTTGCTAAAGCTTCCAAATGTGAATTTGGAATGGAGGAATTGTTATACCTTGGCCACATAATCAGTGCTGAGGGGGTAAAGGTGGATCCGGAGAAGATCAAAGCAGTGGTTGATTGGCCACCACCTGAAAGTTTGACTCAGTTGAAAGGCTTTTTGGGCCTTTGTGGTTTCTATCGGAGGTTTGTTAAGGGGTATTCTCAGAATGCGGCCCCCCTTACTGATCTCACCAAAAAGGGAGCCTTTGTTTGGTCAGAAAAGGCTCAAGTTGTGTTTGAAAAATTTAAGAAGATCATGAGCTCGTGCCCAGTTTTGGCTATCCCTGATTTCTCTAAGCCATTCGAGCTGCAGTGTGATGCATCGGGTGAAGGAGTTGGTGCTGTCCTGATGCAAGACAAACACCCTATTGTGTTTGAAAGCCGGAAATTAAGGGGTGTGGAAAGGTCATATTCAATTTATGACAAAGAAATGCTTGCCATTATGCATGCATTAGCCAAGTTCCGACAGTACTTGGTGGGGAATAAGTTCGTGGTTAACACAGACCACAATAGCCTCAAGCATTTTATGCACCAGAAGGATTTAAATGAGAGGCAACAGAAATGGGTAAGTAAGCTTCAAGCTTACGACTTTGACATTGAATACGTCAAAGGAAAAAATAATGTAGTGGTCGATGCTCTATCCAGAAGGCCTCATCTTAGCTCATTGTGTGAGCTTACTGCAGATTGGAGAGACATGTTGCTTGCTGATTATGCAAAAAATCAGTTTGCAACCAGCATTCTGGAAGGTACTTTCCATGATGAAAAGTACCAAGTGGTTGAGTGTTCGATTCAGTATAAGGGTAGAATCTTTCTGGTGGCTGATTCTAAGCTCAAGAAGAAGATTCTTTTAAATTTTCACGACATTCCAGTTGCTGGTCACCAAGGGTTTTTCAAGACCTATAGGCAGATCCGAGAAAGGTTTTCTTGGAAAGGTTTGAAGAGGGAGGTTCAACGTTACATTCAGGAATGTCCTGTTTGTCAAGCAAATAAAAATGAGCACACATTGCCAGCCGGTTTGCTACAACCACTTCCAATTCCCAATAAAAAATGGGAGAGCATTTCAATGGATTTCATCACTGGGTTGCCCCAGGCCCAAGGGAAGGATTGTATCTACGTGGTAGTTGACAGATTAACCAAGTTTGCTCATTTCTTTTCCATTACCAGTACTTTTTCTGCAACTCAGGTTGCAGATTTGTTTTTTCGAGAAGTGTTTAGGCTTCATGGGTTGCCAAAGAATATTGTCAGTGATAGGGACAGCAAGTTCCTAAGTACCTTTTGGCAGGAAGTTTTTAGAATGAGTGGTACTGTGCTTACACCAAGCACGAGTTATCACCCTCAAACTGATGGGCAAACAGAAGTGGTGAACAAGTGGTTGGAAGGCTACTTGAGAAATTATGTGTCCGAACAGCAGAAAGCTTGGGTTAAGTGGCTGCACATAGGCGAGTATTGCTACAACTCTACCTTCCATATGTCAATCAAAATGTCTCCTTTCTTGGCACTTTATGGATATGAAGCACCCAGCTTTGCAGATTTGGTGTTTGGTGACAGCAAAGCACCATTAGCCAAGGATTTGTTGCAGCATAGTCAGGACATAATGAGATCCTTGAAGGATAATTTGCAGTTTGCACAAAATCAGCAGAAGTTGTATGCTGATCAGAAGCGTATTGAGCGTTCTTTTGAGGTTGGGGATATGGTCTATCTCCGTTTACAACCTTACAGACAGTCAACTCTCAAGAAGAGTGGAGCTGAGAAGCTCAAACCTCGCTTCTATGGGCCGGTTAGGGTCATCAGAAAGGTTGGGGCTGTAGCTTATGAATTAGAGCTACCTTCAGATAGCAGAGTGCATAACGTCTTCCACGTGTCTCGCCTCAAGAAGGCACTTGGACACAATGTGGTTGCTTCTTCACAGTTGCCACCATTGGACGAAGAAGGACAGTTGGTTGTTGTTCCCGAGGAGATACTCGATGTCAGAGAACGATCCTTGAGGAATAGAACTATCAGAGAATGTTTGGTGAAGTGGAAGAACCTGCCTATGGAGGATGCAACGTGGGAAAATGATGAGATATTACAGCACCCTAGTTTGCAATTGCTTGAGGACAAGCAATCTTGGGAAGGGCGGACTGTAATGTCCCCTTTTCCAGCTTGACCTTTTCAGTGACCGTTAGCCTTTCGTTGGGAACCCGGAGGCTAGTCGGAAGTTAAAATTAGGGTTTCCTAATTTTGAGGAGGTCATTGCTCGGAGATGAAGATTTTAATGGCGGATTCCTTCTGGGTTTTCAGAGGACTTCGCAGTGGTATGCTCGTCTCAGCATTCAGAGTACTTTTTGGAATTTACTATTTTAGTAAATTCTATTTTTGGCAGCTTTCCAGTGAGCTCAGGTTGGTTGACTTCCGGTTCCAGTTTGATCAGTTGACTTCATCAGTATTTGCTTCAGGGCCTTTGCGAAAGGATAAGTTAAGTCATTAAATTAAAAAGTCACGTTTTAATTATTATAATTAAACATTGACCCTTGGCTTAGACTTAATGACTTTATGTTGTGTTTAAAAGGTGGGTCCTTGAGGGTGGCGCCCTCATTGAGAAATAATTTAATATTTGCCTAAGTCTGAACAAAGGTTTGAGGGGCGCATATTCCAAAAGATGATATTTAATTAAAATATCAACTATTAATGCCTTGAAGAGAAAGCACGCCTTCTTGAGAAGATGAAAGTTTTGACCTAAAAGTTGTTTCTAGGGTTTCGTGAAGTCAAGCAGAAATTATAAAAAGGGAGTCTTGTGCATCATTTTGGTTATCTTGGAAAATACACCGTTATGCTGCCGGATTGAATCTGGATCACTTCGAGGGATGAAGACCTCCTAACCATTGGGCATCTCTTCTCGTTTGTAAGACAACGACTAGTGATGAATTTAGTCTAGTTGTGAATTCATTGTATTCCTTGCATTGTAATCTGCATTAGTATTGTTAGTTTCTGATCTTGCATGTTAGAGGTTTCCTGATTTTAGCATTTAGCTACAGCAGATTCTGTATTTCATTCATATTTCAAAAAAGACAAAATATTTCTTTGTGGGTATTGGCTATTACCCTTCCTTTGGTCTAGGCGCCATAGTGTGGCAAGTTGCAGATTTTATATTGGTGTATTTAATTTTTAAAGTAAAATCGCCCCTGTACCTGGGCCGTACCATCTGCAGATCATTGGGATTTGTGCCATTCAATATAAGCTGCTCTTTGACTCTGTTTTATGTTCCTAAGCTGGGCGCCTTCATTATACTTGTGTTTTGCATTCAATTTTAGATTGTTTGCTTGAGTTTCAAGGGAGTTATGAATTTCCAAGGAATATATATTGCTGTTTTATGAAGAAAAAATACAGTATTGTTATGACAGCAAACAGGGATCTGCACTATTGCTCTTGGATGGGTGCTGGGAACTCTTAAAGGCTTCACGGAGACATCATTGAAGATTGCACAGATTTAAAGAGGTTGGATCCGTTCCTTTCATGCAAGTTAAGCTTATTCTTGGCAATCATTGAATGCTTCAATATTATTGCAATATTCTTAAAGGCTGATTTGTAATTGGTAGCAAGTAATCATCTTTCAAATTGTATACTGGCAGTAGTACTGTCGGTCTTAGATTCTTGCTCAGTCAGATTGTAATGTTCTCTCTTTCAGCATTTTGATATTGTATGTAATCCATATCCGCCCTATGGTCGCTACTTTCCCATCTTGGGTCAGCAAGCACATTCTGGGTGTAGAGTAGATTCAGTATTCAGCATTTCCTTTACGTATGCTTTCAGTCTTAGTTGGAAATTGTAGAGCTCCGCCCTATGGTAGCTACTTTCCCTTCGGGGTGAGCAAGCACATTCTGGGTGTTGAGTAGTTCCGTTATTCAGCATTTCCTTTCAAGCTTTACTTTCTGTAATCACTTCGTCATATGGTCGCCCCTCACTCCACCTTGGATTGGGTAGCACATACTTGGCGTTGAGTTCCCTTCTGTATCTTAAGTTTACTTCTTGCGTTGGGTTTGCCCTTCTAACTTATTAGGGTGCAGCGAATATTTGTAATGTTGTTTAAAAGCAATAATTTGGCTGTTATATTTGAAACTGAAGTGTTAATGGTCACCATCAAGTACTTCAAAGTTGAAGAACAACAACAAGGGGAGGAAAAATCATTGTCAATGGGAGAAAGAAGGTTGGGAGGCTTGAAGTTAAATTCGAGAGCGTGCCCATACATATTATCCATTCGAAATTTTGACGTGGCAACCAAGAGCTTATCGAGTTCTGATCAAGAAAGAGGAACAAGAACAATGTGAGCGCGCATTTTCGGGCCAAGCGAGAGTCATTCTAGGATGGTGGAGTAATTGTAGCCATTTATTACCTCTCTTCTTGGTGGTGGTTTTTATAGGTTGAGTTTATGTGGCTCAATCTGTGCCCTTCATTGTAATTGAATCTGAGTCGACCATTGGATTTGGCCAACTATAAAAGGGGCATCCCCCCTCATTTGTACCTAATTAGAATAGCAGAGAAGGAATAGAGAGAGATTGATAGAATAGTGGGTAACATAGTTTGATAGTTTAGCTTAGATTGAAAAGGAAGGAAAGTCTTCCATTTGAATACTTTGTAAGAAGTTGTTGTGAACACTTTCATAATAAAAGAGTTTTCATTGATGGTGATCTTTTCTTTGTTATGAGTAGCTAGCGAGGCTTCTTCATCCTTCCAATTCACGTAGAATCTTGAAGTAGCTTAAAGTAAAGTAGATTTCATTTCATGCAAGTACTTAGTAATTGTGGAATACGGTGCTCAATTTGAACAGAACTTTGCTTATCCATACCACTAGCGGGCTCGCTGATGGTGGGTTTGCCTTGCCTGGTCAACTGGAAAATTGTGAACTTAACTTCGATCATGGTTTGTATGTTGGCATATGTCGTTGTAATGGTGTCTTCATGCTGAATTGTGATTTGACTACCTTGGATTACTCCTCTGAAGATTGCACCAGTTTTGTGGAAGCTGTCCGAAGCGAGGCAAAGCAAAACCTGGTTGAAGTCTGCAAGAATTGATCGCCATGTCCCACACCTTAGAGTAGATTAGAACCTTCTCATCCCTACAACCATTTTAAATTCGGTACATTTCTGGTTAGTATTAGGAAATTTGCACTTACCCGACAAATCATTTGAACTACATGAAAGCCCTTAATCTACTATCTGTTGTTTGTTGCCTGCTGCCGAACAATTGCGTAAGTCCCCTTGAAATACCAGCAAAATCACATCGAGCCAACTAAGACTATCCACTGCATAAAGGAACCTTGGAGTTGAATGCATGATCTTTCTATGCAATCTTAGCATGCAGGAGATTTTGTTCAAGAGAGGGTAGAGTCGCCATTGGTAACTTTATTCTGTGTTGGTGCGGTCACGAAAAACACATCAACACTTACAAGCTGAGAATGAAATGTAATCAGACCTAAGCTTATTTGAATTTATATGCAACTATCTCATATGAGTATGACTGAAAACTAAATGCTTATCAGCTGTATTGAAACATATGCAATAAGAAGTCTCTTTATGGCTGTAATTACATTGATAAGATGCTGATTGAAACAGCAAGTGGATTCTATGTGAATTTGAATCACTAAGTGCAATACAATAAATATGAAACCTGGAAAATGACTTGCTGCCAACTCAAAATGATTTGAATCTTCTTGCACAAGCTACCAATGGTCTTCAAAATGATGTGCCTTGCTTCCTATATGCAAATCGAACTCCTTTAGAATTTTCAGTTTTGCGTAGTATGCCTTCACAGAGCATGATCTTTCAGGTGGCCAGTTGGCCTGTCCAGGAGGCAGGCTGGGCTGCTGAGACTAAAATTAGGGACCTGGCTAGGAATATGCACTTTCGGAGTTGAGTGGATTCAGCCAGCCAGTTCTTTTTGGAGTTTTAGAGAGAAGCGCTTAGCGTGGTATGATTGCATTTTCGGCATTACAGGCATTTTGGAATTTACTATTTTTAGTAAAATTCTATTTTTTGTGATTTCTGGTTCGGGACTACGGCGCTGATTTGACTTTTACCCCAGTTTGATGGAGTTGAGAAGCGCATGCTGGGCATGGCTTTGAACAATTGGAGAGATAAGTTGAGCTATTTAATTAAAAGTCCGTTTAATGTTATATTTTAGCGTTGACCCCTTGGCCTAGTCTATTGACTTTATGTTGTTTTGAAAAGTGGTCTTTTGAGGGTGGCGCCTTCATTGAAGATTATATTATATTTTATATTTTACCCAAAGTCAAATCAAGCTATAAAGTGGACGCATTTATTAAAGTATTGATTTTATTTAAAAGTCAATATTGAGCTTGAAGGAAATGGATGCCATCTTTGCAAGAGATTAGGGTTTTTGACTTGAAGGGGAGTTTAGGGTTTCGAGAAGTCAACGAGAAATTATAAAAGGAAGACTTTGATCATCATTTGGGATCTTTTATCTACAGGAATGTTATGCTGCCGGATTGGCTTTGGGATTGCTTCGAGGAATGAAGGCCTCCTAGCTTGGGCATTGCTTCTCGCTTGAAAGATAGCGACTAGTGGTGAGATAGTGTAGTTTGAATGTTTTATTGTGAGATTTCTGCATTTTTAGTCTTTGTGAGGATATGTAAATCAGTTTAATGCATATTAGTGGTTTTCTAGAGTTGCACATTCATTGTAGCAGATTGATGTTTTTAATCATAAGTCATAAAATACACAAAGAGTCGTTCTGGGTATTGTCTCATTGGTTTTCTCTGTTGGAAGCGACCCTTCATGAATATTTGCAGATTTTAATATGAAGCGTATGATTTTATAAAGCAAATCCGTCATTCCTTGTAGGGCGCACTTTCTGGAGTGCCTCGGGATCCGTGTCATTAATTAATAACCATTTTTAGATGCCATTTCTTATTACTAAGTTAGGCGCCATCATTTTGAGGGTCTATTGCATTAGATTTGAGATCATTTGGGTGAGAAATGAGAGAGATATGAGCATATGAGTGAATTCCTAGGTTGCTGGTTTTTAATTTAAAAGTGCAGATTTGTGGAAAAACAGAATTATTATTTGATCATTGAGAGATTTATTGAACTGGCATCTCTAATCAAGCCACGGAGAGTTCTTATATGATGTAATGCTAATCTTTCAAATTCCTATGCTCTTGGCAAGCGAATTCTCTATCATTTTGTAAGCTGACAGTAGTACTGACAGCAGTTCTTTCATCTTGCTTAATCATGTTTTGTAATGCTCATATTTACATTTTGTAATTGCAATTGTATTTCTTTATCTCCGCCCTATGGTAGCTCCTTACCCACTCTGGGTTAGAAAGCACATTCTGGGTGTCGAGTACTTTCAGCATTATAGTTATTTCTTTCAAGCATTGTAATTTCTGTTATCTCCGCCATATGGTCGCCTCATTTCCGTATTGGAGTGAGTAGCACATACTTGGTGTCGAGTGTGCTTTCAGTACATTAGATTCAGGGATCCTCTGACCATATGCTCGCCATCATCGGCGCCATTCTTGGTTAGAGTTCTTGCATAAGCATTTTGATTTAGATCCTCTGACCAATGCTCACACCTTGCCCACATCGGGATCCTGGTGTACATTCTGGTTAGAGTTGCTTCAGCACGTTTTGGTTTAGCTGCTAACCTTAACGGGTGCATTGGTTTGTAATCTGCAATTTGAAAAAGTAAAAAATTTGGCTCGAATATTTCATTTTATCTTGCACTCTTTCTCAAAATCGCCCCTCACTAGGTGCGCCAAGCATAAGCTTAAGTTCTGATTTTTATTTAGCAGCAATTACCAAAGTCGTCCCCTTCAAGCTAGTTGCCTCCTTCAAGCAAAATCGTCCATCCCAATGGACTGAGATACTTCAATAAAATCTGATATTATTCTCCTTGAAATCAAAAATTTCTTCTTCTTCAAAATCTCCCAATAGATTTCCTTCAATGAAGCTGATTTCTTCAATAAATCTGAATGCTGATCTTCAATATGTCCACCCAAAAGATTTTCTCCAAAAATTGGCCAAAGGCCACTAATTTTGCCCCACTTAAGAAGTCTGAAGTAACTCCTCCCAAACTAGCTAGACTTGGTATTTCACAAGCAAAACTAGGAACCAGCTAGGCTTGCTATCTCGCAAGTGAAGTTGCTAAGCAATCAGCTCCAGCAAATGTAGAAAATGAAATAATCAACTCAACCATGCTCCAAATGCTCAGCCAAAGCTTCTTTTTATACTTTATCACCCACATCTCCAAGAAGCTTGTAGAAATATTATTTTATTTAAGTGACTTTATAATATAATTTTTATTTTAGTCACTTTATTAAATTAATTAAATCTAAGGTCACCTTTATTTTATAATTGTTTGATAACCTTATAAATAACTAATTTAATATTATTTTAATTTAATTAAAATAATCAATCAGTCCTCCTTATGAAATATCATGGAATTGGATGACTTAATTAATTAAATTAATTAAATCAAAATACCTCCAGAATTGGGGACATGACATTGGATTGGCTATTGTTGTTGGACAATAGGTTGGGCAGGTTGCTGCTGAATAATCACCGGTACGGTAACTTGAACTGACCTTAGTGGAGCAAACCTTGAAACACTTGGTGGAGTTCTGAACAAACTTGAAATTTCCTCTCCACTTGTTTCTACTTCACTTGATTGACCTTCTTCATTTGATTGGGCTTCTTCGCTTGGTAAAACTTCTTCACTTGATCGAACTTCTTCGCTTGATCGAACTTCTTTCTTCTTTCTTGCTCTTGTAGGTAGCTCTAACTCCACAAAGTCTTTAGATGAACTAGTTGTAGACCTTAAAATTCTTTTAAGCTTGTCCGACAAAAACGAACTAATGCGATCCAAGATGTAGCTGCTCCTTCTATTGTCAATGCGCGGGAGCAAGTGGCTATCTCTGACTTAGCAAATCTCTTTCAATAGCAACTTGAATTCGAATGGCTTTTTCCTCTTCTTCTTCCAACACAAAGCTTGTTCACATATACTCAGCTGCACTCCTCTTTGTTCTCCACGCAAGATTGTTCAATCCTGAAAGGATGTCCTCTTGATCGTCGTTGAATCCTAAATTTAGCTACAACACTGGAAATATTTCTTTATGCAATAGCACCATCTTGACTCATGATAATCTTCTCCAACAAAATTATTTCTACTTCAAACCCTTTCTACTTCAAGGTAGTTGTATGTTGTAGCTGTTAAGGCCCTCCTAGTGCCAATTCTGTTGACGGGTGTTTTATGACCACCCCAACACAGAATAAAGTTTCCCAACGGTTACTCTACCCTCTCTTGATCAAAGTATCCAGCATGCTAAGATTGCAAGACAGTTCGTGCATTCAACTCCAAGGTTCCTTTATGCAATGGATAGTCTCAATTGCTTTGTTGTGATTTGCTAGTATCACGAGGGGACTTATGTAATTGTTCGACAATAGACAACAGACTAAAGAGAAAGGGGGGTTTTCATGTGGTTCGACAAATTTGTCGATGTAGCACAAGTTTCCTAATACTAACCAAAAAATTGTGGAATTGAATGGCTGTAGGGATTAGAAAATCTATATTCTAACCTAAATGTGGGATGTGGGGATCAACTTCAGCAAACTTCAACCAGACTTCGCATTGCCTCGCTTCAGATAGCTTCCTCGAAGGCGGTGCAATCTTCAAGGGAGTGGCTAAGGATGTTCAGATTACAATTCAACATGTAAATACCAACACGACGATGCATACAAACATGCCAATCACAATTGAAGTTAAGTCTGAAATGTTCCAGTCAACCACGGAAGGAAAACATACCATCAGTAAACTCGCTAGTGGTATGGATTTAAACGAAGCTTGCTTACATTAAACACCGCATTTCACAACAATCATCTACTTGCATGAAAGGAAATCTATTTTACTCTAAGCTACTTTAAATTCTACTTTAAAATTCTAAGTGATTCAGAAGGACGAAGAAGCCTCGCTAGCTACCCACAACAAAAGATGAAATCACAATCAATGAAAACTCTTTTTATTATGAAAGTGTTCACAACAATTTCTTACAAAGCATTCAATGAGAAAGCTTTCATTCCTCTTCAAACTCTGTTATGCTATCAAACTATGTTAACTGTCTCTCTATGCTCTATCTCCTAGTAGTCTCTCTATGTCCAATGATTTACAAATGAGGGGGGATGCCCCTTTATATAGCTGGCCAAGTCCAATGGACGACACAGATTACAATCAGATGGATGGCCCAGATTGTGCCACCTCAACCCTAAACAAGATTCACCCTAAAAACTGCCACAAAGGGGAATGGGGCAATGAATGAGCCAAAAGATTCCCACTCACTCCCAAAATAGCATAGGCAATTAATGCCCACCATCAACTTCCAAAAGATCATCATCCAGAAGGGCATTTCCATTCTCTTTCTCTTTGATTGCCAATTCAACGAATCTGGCTTGTACTGCTTCAACTTCCTAAACTGAAATAGCCAGGATGTGATCAAGTTGAAAATCCAGCACTGTTACCATCTACCCATGCTGAGTGCAAGACATCCTCCAAGCAACTAGAGCATCCTGACTATTCTGAATAATGTTGGAGAGGGTCAATGTATAATCAAAATCATCCTGAACAAAAGTCTTCACCTCTGAAAAGAAAGGTCACAATCTACTTTTCAAACCATCTACAGTCACTTCCTCTGAAGTCAATCTCCTAGCAAAGATAGCCTCAAGTGTGTTTAGGACTCCGTCAAGAATATTCACCATAGCTTTTCTAACTCTCATTGAATGCGCCTGTGCTACGTCAAAGAAACCCCGGCCTGCGACCACTGAAGAATACCAACCAACAAAGTCATACCTATCACCTTCCTGAATTACGCCTCCCCCAACCAAAGTCTGCAAGGGCATATGCATCAAATCCTCTAGACGAAGAACAACATTGTTCCGATAGATGTGAGCCTCATCCCAAGCTTGATCGACTACATCCATTCGCGCCATAATGCTAGAGCCTTGCTGATAGGAATGAGCAAGATCCTCCATAAACCTCTTTGTCTCAGTGTGAACATTAGTAACCCATTTATCTGCCTCCTATGCCATCCTCCTCAAGTCCCCCAAGCCACTAACTGATTCTCTGGGAAACTTGGCTTGGAGCTCAATTACCGGATTCTCTTGCCCACAAGGACGAGACAAGTGTTGTACATAACCAATCAATGTTTTGTGCTCCTTCTTCAATCTTTTATACTTAACTTCAGTTCTGAGCAGCCTGTCCTTGATTGCCTGATAGGGGTTATCACACTCCTCAATTATCTATGCTCCAGTAGGGTGTCCCAACTTCATGGTAGTGATCACATAGCTCTCCAGAACGGCCTCATCTCGATTGCACTCAACCCTAGGTACAACCATGTGAAGCATGTGAGAGCCATCTTCATCTGTTGAAATCTTTGAGAACTTTCTAGCCTTCTTCTTTGTTGGAGTTGCACTGATCCTAGTCAGAAATTCTTCCATCTCAATTGTTGGATCGGTTTCTTCAATAGGGTCCCTTCTCATGCTGTCCCTTACCAAATTTGGCACCACCTGCTGCAAGTCAAACATAATGAATGGTTGTTCATCCCTTGCTTCCTCTTCATGAACTTCTTCTCTATCAACATTCTGACGAGGCTCATCAATCTCTATAGGCTGAGTATCTCCTAAACCCTGTGCCTCTTGCCCTGTAGTAGTGTCATCCTCTAGTGCAACATCAATCTCACGTTGGAAGTGAGTATCCATGGCTGTTTCTTCCTCTTCTTCTTGCTAGTTCTCTCTTTATAGGTGCGTTGACACTTTGGCCAACAGACTCCCTATGAGGTGGTTGATTTGCCTCCTATAATTCTTGTTCTCCACTCAACCTTGCTCTCTGATCTGCAAACAGTGAAACTTCATACACACTCGGACAGTGAGTCCTCAATGGCGTATGTGATGCCTCCCCAATTCTTTGAGGCTCCGGCTCGACTGGTTCTTTTCTTCGTGGTTCTGGAGATCGAGCAACCTACTTTGTCTTTGTAACAGTTGGCGGCCTATGATCTCCCATTGAGTTATAAGAGGAATTGACCTACCCTTATTTACGTGCCTCTCCACCCAACCTCTCGTGAATGTCAAGACTAGTATGCAAAGCGTATCCAAATCTGTAATCTCTGACTCCAACAAATCTAGATGTGGGAGTGGTGTATTCCTCACCGTCTCATAATCAGACTGCATAACATTCATATCTTCATCAGCCTGGTTTGGCACTGGACCAATTTCACATTCCCTGATCATGCTCAATGGTATCCTTGAAAACATCCTTCTCCTGACTTCAACATCATCCAACGCACTTGCCCAGAAATCTTCACTGTGTGCCTTATGTTTGAATTCCTCAGCCAATATCCATCTGATATTCCTATAACGATCATAATACTGTATGCTAGTGTGATAAGAGAGGTGGAAAAATTTAACCTCGTTTTCTGCTTCCTTGGCTGCCTGCAGTGTGGTACAAATTTCATCTGAATTTCCAATGATGATAGGAAAGCCAAGTCCTCCTTTTTTTATCTTCTTTTGAATCTTATCGTAGGCAATGAGCTGCCTAGATATTTCTAGCATCAAGATTTTGTTTGTGGGGTATCGGGGCAATTTGTATGGATAAGATGAAAACCCCTTCAGCCTGATGTAAGTGAATTTCGGAAATTGGATGAACCAACATCTATACCTCTCAATCAACTCCTGAGCTTCCCTTGATATTTTGTGATGAGTTCTTTGTTGGAGAGTCCTCGTTATATGAATTGTGAAGACATCATTGACTCTTTTGTAGTGAGAAGTGCATGTCAAATGCAACTACGGACAAGCCTCATGAATCTTGAATTGTTGAGAGCCACACCCAATCGGCTCCTTGTATGATATCCCTCTATACTTTGTCATCCGAGCCAACATATAGATGATAGATGAGCTCATATAAAATGTCTTTGTTCTCCTCAAACTTCTAAATTGTTCATGCAAATTGTCGTTGATCATCACCGCCTAGTCAACATGTTCTTTGCCCTCCAGCACAATGTTGATGTAGTAGAACATCCATGGCTCAAAGATGAATGATTGTGAAATATGCTAACCAATTTTTTTGAAAGTTTTACACAATACAAACCAACACTTGCCAACTTGGTTAGCGTTAGCATCAAACTGAAAACTGAACTTGAATTGAATAACTACTCAACGTCAAGAATGTGCACTCAAGATCCCACTAAGGGCGAGGTGCTAACATATGACGGAGTGAAGAAAGTTGAAATTATAAACAGATAGGCCGATAACCAGCCATGAAAAGCAATTCCACGCTACCACCAAACAGTGGGGGGAAAAGATTACACTAGAAACAATTCATCCGCTGCGGCGGGCATCCACGGAACTGTGGGGATTCACCACTTTGAGTGGGTACAAGAGTTACAATCAATTTAACCACACTGGCGGTAAACCATCCAGGGGACTTTAATGAGAATTTAATCAAATAGTTGCAGCAATAATAATGGGTTAGATTAGTACTACTAATCAGAACCTTACAATTCAAAATGACTGCAAATACATGAATTACAATGATAGAGAAATGAGATAAGGAGATAAGAATGAATTCTAACAATGTTCTTTGCTTTTCAGAATGTCCCTTTCAAGCTTGACTTTTCAAGGACCGTTAGCTTCCTTGGGAACCTGGAGGCTAGTCGGAAGTTAAAATTAGGGTTTCCTAATTTTGAGGAGGTCTTTGCTCAGAGATGATAGTTTTAATGGCGGATTCCTTCTGGGTTTTCAGAGGGCTTCGCAGTGATATGCTCGTCTCAGCATTCAGAGTACTTTTTGGAATTTACTATTTTTAGTAAATTCTATTTTTGGCAGTTTTCGGATGAGCTCAGGTTGGTTGACTTCCGGGTTCAGATTGATCAGTTGACTTCATCAGTATTGGCTTCAGGGCATTTGCAGAGAAATGAGTTAAGTCATTTAAATTAAAAATAGTCACGTTAAAATGTTATATTTTAATGTTGACCCTTGGCTTAGGCTTAATGACTTAATGTCGTTTTAAAAAGGTGGTCATTGAGGGTGGCGCCCTCATTAAAGAACATTTTAATATTCCCTAAGTCAAAGCAAGATTATGTTTGGCGCATATTTCAAAGTTGAATATTTAAATGAAATATTAAATCAAGAGCTTGAAGGCAAAAGTACGCCATCATTGAGGAAAGGGGATTTTGACCTAAAATCAGATTCTAGGGTTTCGTGAAGTCAAGCGAAGATTATAAAAAGGGAGTCTTGTGCATCATTTGGATCATCTTGGAAAATACACCGTTATGCTGCCGGATTGAATCTGGATCACTTCGAGGGATGAAGACCTCCTAACCATTGGGCATCTCTTCTCGTTTGTAAGACAACGACTAGTGATGAATTTAGTCTAGTTGTGAATTCATTGTACTCCGTGCATTGTAATCTGCATTAGCATTGTTAGTTTCAGATCTTGCATGTTAGAGGTTTTCTGATTTTAGCACTTTAGCTACAGCAGACTTAGTATTTCATTCAAAAATCAAAAAAGACAAAATATTTCTTTGTGGGTATTGGCTATTTCCCTTCCTTTGGTCTAGGCGCCATAGTGTTACAAGTTGCAGATTTTTCATTGGTGTATTTAATTTTTAAAGTAAAGTCGACCCTGTCAACTGGGCCGTACCATTCTCAAGGTCTCGGGAATTGTGCATTTAATATTAGTGGCATTTCAAGTCAGTTTTGTGATTCTAATATGAGCGCCTCCTTGTTAAAGATGTTTTCCTTCAGTATCTAGTCTTTTGGATCAGTTTCTAGGAAGATCTGATCATTTATATAAATCTGTGTTGCTGGTTTATGAAGAAAAAATACAGTCTTGTTATAACAGCATACAGGGATCTGCACTTATGCTCTTGGATGGTCGTTGGGAACTCTTAAAGGCTTCACGGAGACATCATTGAAGATTGCACAGATTTTAAGAGGTTGGATCCGTTCCTTTCATGCAAGTTAAGCTTATTCTTGGCAATCATTGAATGATTCAATATTATTGCAATATTCTTAAAGGCTGATTTGTAATTGGTAGCAAGTAGTCATCTTTCAAATTGTATACTGGCAGTAGTACTGTCGGTCTTAGATTCTTGCTCAGTCAGATTGTAATGTTCTCTCTTTCAGCATTTTGATAATTGAATGTAATCCACCTCCGCCCTATGGTCGCTACTGTCCCATTCTGGGTTAGAAAGCACATTCTGGGTGTTGAGTGTTTTAGCTTTCAGTCATTTTCTTTCAAGCATTAGATTCTGTAATCACTCCGTCATATGGTCGCCCCTCACTCCGCATTGGATTGGGTAGCACATACTTGACGTTGAGTTCCTTTCTGCGAATAGACTAGGAGATCCCCTGACCAATGCTCGCCATCATCGGCGCCATTCTGGTTAGGGTTGCTTTCTTGCACGTTTTGGTTTATCTATCTAACCTTAACGGGTGCATGCTTGTAATTTGTAATTTGAAAAAACGAAAAAATTTGGCTCGGAATATTTCAGTGGTATCAGAGCCACGTATCCTGCCATCCTGTGAAATCAGCCTTCTATGAGTGACAGAGAACAGAGGTATTTGGCAAGAGTATACAAGAGAGGTACAGTTCAGACACAGTTGCATCAAGCCCCAGAAGGTCACACAGCTTCCGAGGTTTTGAGGGCTAATTGGGAGCCTTCACAAGAAACAGAAATGGGGGATAATGAAAGAAGTTCTGGCAACAGAGGTGACAATGGGAAGGGTATAGACAATTCAGCCAATTGGGTCAAGGACTCGATAAGAAGATGGATGCCATGATGGATATGTTTTCTCTCCTGTTGGGGAGATTGGGTCCCAATATTCCACAACACAACACAGGGAATACCGGGGAGCACAGTGCTTCCAACCCGCACAATGGTCATGTTGCCCAACCTGCAGTGAGCAACACTTACATTTCTGCTAGACCATTCAAACCCACGTTTTTGACACCAGCAATCCCACAGCCTGATCCTGAAGAAAATGTTTCATCCTTGGAGAGGGTGAGGATAGGCCGAACAGAGTATGACACCCTTCCTGATGAAGTAAAACTTGACATGTCCTTCAATGATTACATGGAGTATAGAAGGAAGGATAGAGGCCAAGGGAGAAACTATGATCAAAGAAGAACCCCAGCACAAGGAGATTGGAATCAAGCTCTCAACAAGGTTACGCTTGCCCATTTTGATGGAAGCGATAATAATTCTGCTCGAGCCTGGTTACAAAAACTAGACAACTATTTGGCACTTAGGCCAATGGCTGAAGAAGAAGCGATTAGATTCGCTACGCTACACCTAGATGGGGTGGCGCATGAATGGTGGTACCATGGCCTAGTCACCTTAGGTCATGGGTCTATCACTAGATACGATGAATTCTCCAATAGATTCATTGAAAGGTTCGAGAAGAAGGACCCAGAAGTGCACTTTAGGGAGTTGGCACAGTTGAGACAATATGGCACTGTGGATGCCTACATAGCTGAGTTTCAAAGACTTTCAGTTATGGTCACTGGAATCACAGAGAGAAGATTAGTAATCCTATTCACTGAAGGATTGATGGAGCCAATCAAGGGTTGGATCAAAGCTTTTGATCCACCGTCCCTACAAGAAGCAATGAAAAAAGCTAGAAACATGGAGTGGGCTGCTCCCAAAGCAAAGTTCCATTCCAAACCAGCTTTTCACAAAGGAGACAGAGGGAAGAAGTTTCATCAGAAGCCTCATCATAAGGAGTTTAAACCCCAGAAACCTCCTGGTTCAAGATTGGATCCAGAGACTATCAATGAACTCCGAAGGAAGGGGTTGTGTTTCCGTTGTTGGGAAAAATGGTCCCAAGACCATGTGTGCCCAAAGGGTGCTAAAATTCATCAAATTGAGTTCTATACAGCTGATGAAAGCAATTCTGATTGTTCTGATCAGCAAGCTGATTTTGAGGACAGCGATGAAGAAAATACTCCAGAAGAGTCTGAAGGTGAAAAAGAAAGTGGTGGTACATTGGCTCAACTTTCGAGCTTTCAAAAGAACGAGTCCTTTAAAGTTCGTGGGATGATCAAAGGGCAACGTATTGTTGCTCTAATTGACACTGGTGCTACACATAACTTCATAGACGAAGTTGTGGTGGCAAAGAAAGGATTGCAAACAGAAGACTTTGAAGGGTTCAGAGTTATGGTTGCGGATGGGTTTCACATCTCATGCACCAAGAGGATTCCGAACATGTCAATGCAATTGGGCAATTACGAAGTCAAGGATGACTTCTATGTGGTCAGTATTGGAGATACGGATGCTGTCCTTGGCATTCAATGGCTGCGATCTCTTGGAGAGATCTCTCTAAATCTGCAAACTATGGAGTTGAAGTTTCAATCCGATGGGAAGAAGGTGGTGTTGAGAGGAATGTCGAATGGTGGCCCTCGGATTGTATCATTCAAGAGGATGGCGAAGTTGATACGTCATGATCAAGTGGAATGGGCTGCTGAGTGCATGATTCTTCCAGCAAGTCTAGCTGAAACTAAAGTAGAGCATCCTCCTGATATCCAATCTTTACTCACCAAAAAGAGTAAAGTGTTTGCTGATTTACCGCCTGGACCTCCTCCTGATCGAGGTTCAGAACACATCATAGAGCTCAAGGAAGGAGCTAAACCGGTGATCACAACTCCATACCGGTATCCAAAGAGGCAAAAGGATGAGATCGAGAAGAATATCCGAGAACTCTTGGAGATGGGTTTCATACGACCAAGCAAGAGCCCCTTTGCTTCTGCAGTGGTTCTTGTAAAGAAGAAGGATGGTACCATGCGCATGTGCGTGGACTATCGTGCTTTGAACCAAAGCACTATCAAGAATAGATACCCCATTCCCAGAATAGATGAGCTCATTGATGAGCTACATGGGGCTAAGTTCTTCTCAAAGATTGATCTAAGATCGGGTTACCATCAGATAAGGATGAGGGGATCAGATGTGGAAAAGACAGCCTTCAGGTGTCACTATGGCCACTTCGAATTCTTAGTCATGCCTTTTGGTTTGACTAATGCACCGGCCACCTTTCAGTCTTGCATGAACCATGTGTTTCAGAATCACTTAAGACGGTTTGTATTGATTTTTTTTGATGATATTCTGATTTACAGCAAGACTTGGGGAGATCATCTCAAGCACTTGGAGGAAGTGCTTAGTATTATGGAGTCTGAGAGTCTGTTTGCTAAAGCTTCCAAATGTGAATTTGGAATGGAGGAATTATTATACCTTGGCCACATAATCAGTGCTGAGGGAGTAAAGGTGGATCCGGAGAAGATCAAAGCAGTGGTTGATTGGCCACCACCAGAAAGTTTGACTCAGTTGAAAGGCTTTTTGGGCCTTTGTGGTTTCTATCGGAGGTTTGTTAAGGGGTATTCTCAGAATGCGGCTCCCCTTACTGATCTCACCAAAAAGGGAGCCTTTGTTTGGTCAGAAAAGGCTCAAGTTGTTTTTGACAAATTTAAGAAGATCATGAGCTCGTGCCCAGTTTTGGCTATCCCTGATTTCTCCAAGCCATTCGAGCTGCAGTGTGATGCATCGGGTGAAGGAGTTGGTGCTGTCCTGATGCAAGACAAACACCCTATTGTGTTTGAAAGCCGAAAATTAAGGGGTGTGGAAAGGTCATATTCAATTTATGACAAAGAAATGCTTGCCATTATGCATGCATTAGCCAAGTTCCGACAGTACTTGGTGGGGAATAAGTTCGTGGTTAAAACAGACCACAATAGCCTCAAGCATTTTATGCACCAGAAGGATTTAAATGAGAGGCAACAGAAATGGGTGAGTAAGCTTCAAGCTTACGACTTTGACATTGAATATGTCAAAGGGAAAAATAATGTAGTGGCCGATGCTCTGTCCAGAAGGCCTCATCTTAGCTCATTGTGTGAGCTTACTGCAGATTGGAGAGACATGTTGCTTGCTGATTATGCAAAAAATCAGTTTGCAACCAGCATTCTGGAAGGTACTTTCCATGATGAAAAGTACCAGGTGGTTGAGGGTTTGATTCAGTATAAGGGAAGAATCTTTCTGGTGGCTGATTCTAAGCTCAAGAAGAAGATTCTTTTGAATTTTCATGACATTCCAGTTGCTGGTCACCAAGGGTTTTTCAAGACCTATAGGCAGATCCGAGAAAGGTTTTCTTGGAAAGGTTTGAAGAGGGAGGTTCAACGTTACATTCAGGAATGTCCTGTTTGTCAAGCAAATAAAAATGAGCACACATTGCCAGCCGGTTTGCTGCAACCACTTCCAATTCCCAATCAAAAATGGGAAAGCATTTCAATGGATTTCATCACTGGGTTGCCCAAGGCTCAAGGGAAGGATTGTATCTACGTGGTAGTTGACAGATTAACCAAGTTTGCTCATTTCTTTGCCATTACCAGTACCTTTTCTGCAGCTCAAGTTGCAGATTTGTTTTTTCGAGAAGTGTTTAGGCTTCATGGGTTGCCAAAGAATATTGTAAGTGATAGGGACAGCAAGTTCCTAAGTACTTTTTGGCAGGAAGTTTTCAGAATGAGTGGTACTGTGCTCACTCCAAGCACGAGTTATCACCCTCAAACTGATGGGCAAACAGAAGTGGTGAACAAGTGGTTGGAAGGCTACTTGAGAAATTATGTGTCCGAACAGCAGAAAGCTTGGGTTAAGTGGCTGCATATAGGCGAGTACTGCTACAACTCTACCTTCCATATGTCAATCAAAATGTCTCCTTTCTTGGCACTTTATGGATATGAAGCACCCAGCTTTGCAGATTTGGTATTTGGTGACAGCAAAGCACCATTAGCCAAGGATTTGTTGCAGCATAGTCAGGACATAATGAGATCCTTGAAGGATAACTTGCAGATTGCACAAAATCAGCAAAAGTTGTATGCTGATCAGAAGCGTGTTGAGCGTTCTTTTGAGGTTGGGGATATGGTCTATCTCCGTTTACAACCTTACAGACAGTCAACTCTCAAGAAGAGTGGAGCTGAGAAGCTCAAACATCGCTTCTATGGGCCGTTTAGGGTCATCAGAAAGGTTGGGGCTGTAGCTTATGAATTAGAGCTACCTTCAGAGAGCAGAGTGCATAACGTCTTCCACGTGTCTCGCTTCAAGAAGGCACTTGGACACAATGTGGTTGCTTCTTCACAGTTGCCACCGTTGGATGAAGAAGGACAGTTGGTTCTAATTCCCGAGGAGATACTTGACTTCAGAGAACGTTCCTTGAGGAATAGAACTATCAGAGAATGTTTGGTAAAGTGGAAGAACCTGCCTTTGGAGGATGCAACTTGGGAAAGTGATGAGATAATGCAGCATCCTAGTTTGCAATTGCTTGAGGACAAGCAATCTTGGGGAGGGCGGACTGTAATGTCCCCTTTTCAAGCCTGACTTTTTCAGTGACCGTTAGCCTTTCCTTGGGAACCCGGAGGCTAGTCGGAAGTTAAAATTAGGGTTTCCTAATTTTGAGGAGGTCTTTGCTCAGAGATGATAGTTTTAATGGCGGATTCCTTCTGGGTTTTCAGAGGGCTTCGCAGTGATATGCTCGTCTCAGCATTCAGAGTACTTTTTGGAATTTACTATTTTTAGTAAATTCTATTTTTGGCAGTTTTCGGATGAGCTCAGGTTGGTTGACTTCCGGGTTCAGATTGATCAGTTGACTTCATCAGTATTGGCTTCAGGGCATTTGCAGAGAAATGAGTTAAGTCATTTAAATTAAAAATAGTCACGTTAAAATGTTATATTTTAATGTTGACCCTTGGCTTAGGCTTAATGACTTAATGTCGTTTTAAAAAGGTGGTCATTGAGGGTGGCGCCCTCATTAAAGAACATTTTAATATTCCCTAAGTCAAAGCAAGATTATGTTTGGCGCATATTTCAAAGTTGAATATTTAAATGAAATATTAAATCAAGAGCTTGAAGGCACAAGTACGCCATCATTGAGGAAAGGGGATTTTGACCTAAAATCAGATTCTAGGGTTTCGTGAAGTCAAGCAAAGATTATAAAAAGGGAGTCTTGTGCATCATTTGGATCATCTTGGAAAATACACCGTTATGCTGCCGGATTGAATCTGGATCACTTCGAGGGATGAAGACCTCCTAACCATTGGCATCTCTTCTCGTTTGTAAGACAACGACTAGTGATGAATTTAGTCTAGTTGTGCATTCATTGTATTCCGTGCATTGTAATCTGCATTAGCATTGTTAGTTTCAGATCTTGCATGTTAGAGGTTTTCTGATTTTAGCACTTTAGCTACAGCAGACTTAGTATTTCATTCAAAAATCAAAAAAGACAAAATATTTCTTTGTGGGTATTGGCTATTTCCCTTCCTTTGGTCTAGGCGCCATAGTGTGACAAGTTGCAGATTTTTCATTGGTGTATTTAATTTTTAAAGTAAAGTCGACCCTGTCAACTGGGCCGTACCATTCTCAAGGTCTCGGGAATTGTGCATTTAATATTAGTGGCATTTCAAGTCAGTTTTGTGATTCTAATATGAGCGCCTCCTTGTTAAAGATGTTTTCCTTCAGTATCTAGTCTTTTGGATCAGTTTCTAGGAAGATCTGATCATTTATATAAATCTGTGTTGCTGGTTTATGAAGAAAAAATACAGTCTTGTTATAACAGCATACAGGGATCTGCACTTATGCTCTTGGATGGTCGTTGGGAACTCTTAAAGGCTTCACGGAGACATCATTGAAGATTGCACAGATTTTAAGAGGTTGGATCCGTTCCTTTCATGCAAGTTAAGCTTATTCTTGGCAATCATTGAATGATTCAATATTATTGCAATATTCTTAAAGGCTGATTTGTAATTGGTAGCAAGTAGTCATCTTTCAAATTGTATACTGGCAGTAGTACTGTCGGTCTTAGATTCTTGCTCAGTCAGATTGTAATGTTCTCTCTTTCAGCATTTTGATAATTGAATGTAATCCACCTCCGCCCTATGGTCGCTACTGTCCCATTCTGGGTTAGAAAGCACATTCTGGGTGTTGAGTGTTTTAGCTTTCAGTCATTTCCTTTCAAGCATTAGATTTAGTAATCACTCCGTCATATGGTCGCCCCTCACTCCGCATTGGATTGGGTAGCACATACTTGGCGTTGAGTTCCTTTCTGCGAATAGACTAGGAGATCCCCTGACCAATGCTCGCCATCATCGGCGCCATTCTGGTTAGGGTTGCTTCATTGCACGTTTTGGTTTATCTATCTAACCTTAACGGGTGCATGCTTGTAATTTGTAATCTGAAACATTGAAAAACAAAAAAAAAATTGGCTCGGTTTATTTCACTTTCCAATGACTGAAAAATGATTAAAATTGGAAACTGATAAATCTGATGTAAAACCCTGAGTTCTGGAATTTTATAACAGCAAACTGGAAAACAGTAAAACACTCATAACTCACTCATTTCACCTCCGAATTGACTGAAATCAGTTGCAAAAGTCTCTCAGAAGGTAGGCGACCAAACCAGGAGGAAGAAACAGCAGCAAATCACGTTCTTTATTTTCTGGCACAATTCCCAATGCAAGCTGAAATGTACGGCCTCCTTGAAAAATCGACTTTGCAAGATAAAAATGAATACTTGGAATTAAATTCCAATTTTTGGTGAAAGATGGCGCCTTGAGTCAACAAATTGATTGCCAAAATACCCAGAATGAAAATAAAATCACTCAGATTGATATGAGCAAAAATCAGCTTCAGCTGTGTAAAAACCAGGAAACCAGAACTGTGAAAAAACTCCAAAATCTTCAATCTTTGATGCTCAATCTGCTAGTCTGATGTTGAGAAGCAGCAATGTAGCCAACTAGGTGTTATATTGCAAACACGAAATTGGATGAAAGGCTAGGAGGTAGACTTCCTCGAAGCAATATGTCAATTGTCATTTCGACAGCATAACTTTAGCATAATTTTCATGGATGATATGCTGGAGCAAAAGCCTTCAATAAATAAGAGCTCACCAAAACTCTTCAATTGCCTGAGAAGCAGATCAAAAGACACAGGAGTCCCTTTGAATTCCAAAAACCATTCAACTTCTCAAAGTGGCGTCCCAAAGGCCTCATGAGAAATTCACTTTATTCAAAAAAGTAACATTTATAAAAGTGGCGTCCAAATACAAGCTGAAGTAATATTTGAATAAAGATTAAATAATCTTATAATGAAGGCGTACCCTTCATGGCCCCACTTTAAAAACAACTTAAGTTATCTCCTTAGGCCAAGGGGGGGTGTCAACAGTGAATAAAAACATATTGCCTTCAATTAAATATTTTTCACCAATTAAAGCTTTCTGAAGACCAAACCATAATAACAATAACTGCTCCAACTGCAAAGGACTAAGAATAGACAACTGCAACTGTTACAACAAGCATTTACTAAAAATAGTAAATAACATGAAATGCCACAAAACTCCAAGCCACGAAACCCTAATTTCACCTCATTTCAGTCTACGGGTTCCGGAATAGACTGATGAATTGCAATGCTGATCACTGATGAGAAGGGGACATTACAGATTGGGGGCTCCCTCCAACTCTGCTGAGCATCATAATCAGGTCACAAATTCTTGCTTTAGTTCATCTGAAATTATCCCTTTTGATAGCTTCATGCCAGTTGGCTTAGGCTTTTTCATCCAACGAGAGTTTATCATATCAGCACACCTCTCAAACGTAGAAGCATACATTCTTTCAGTTCTTTCTCTCGTTTTGTAAACCATCTTCTCATAGGCAGGAATTCCAAATACTTCTCCAATAGCTTCAGGTGTGAGGTTGGCAAGCAATTTGCCATCAAGTGAGACAATAGTTCTTCGCTCTGAGTTGTAACAATTAGTGCATTCCATAATCAGTTCCAAACATTGAATTACTAGTGGAAAACTAGCAGCTGCATAAAGTCCACTTTTCACAATATT
>VDFB02302933.1:0-18078 GCA_007258455.2 Sequoia sempervirens | reverse complement strand
GAAATTCAATTTAAAATGAAATACAAGATTCATTTATGGGAAGTTTAAGTTAATTACGTAAATGGAGCAATGAAACACAAATAATTTAAGATTGAATGAGAAAAATAGAGTGGAGTGTATTAGATTAGGCAATATTAGAATAAAAGTGCAATTGCACTATAAATAATAAAATAAGATTGATATTGTTTAGTTTATGACCAAAGAATAAATGTTAATTGATAAAAATATGATTTGTGTTTCTTAGGACCTTGAAATGTTCCAAATAGTCATGTATATAGACCAAAATTAATATATAATTCTTCGTTAAATGTTAGATTGATTTCATAGTTCTAGATCTAGCTCGCAACCACAATCTCACTTTACACCCAAAAAATTAATCTTTGATGACCTTTGGATTCTACTTAGTAGATCCTTAGATAACTGGGCTACTAAACAATAATATCATCTTTCACAGTCTAAGGGTTTTTCTATTAGGGTAGCATTTAAAAATACCTCAAAATAGATAATAAACTTCAAGCATACACAGTAGGATGATTACTAGGCGATTCACGTGCACTAGGATGGGTGTGATTAGATGTGCGCGATTTCTTTCTTGATTCTAGAATTTTAGTGCAATTTCAAATTATTGTTCTTCTAATAACTAGTGATTCCTTATGTTAATTGAATGAGTGCAAGTTGATGTTATTTTATACATGAAAATTACATCAATTTCAAAGATTGCACACATAGTTTGCTTAAGACCAAAGTGTAAAGTGGCCTATATATGGAAGAAATGTTTGATTTTAATTTTTAGATTTTAGTAAATGAAGATCACAATTATGAGGATGACTTTGTAACCATGTAAAAACTTGGGTTAGAGAACTGGGTATTAATGATTTGAATTAGAAAATTAAGTTAATTGGACTATGATTACGTACACATATGCATAGAAAAATTAACTATTTAAAATTTAGCTCGCAAAGACACAATGCAATAGTTGAAACGGGTTGCAATTACCTAGAAAAATTTACTAGTGGAAATTTAAAGCTTCCTAATGCAATGACTATTTCATTTAAGAAAAAGAAGGCATCCTAGAGGGTAGATTAGTCCAAGAGTAAGAATATTCATGTCTATTGAACTATCTAAAATTTTAATGAGAATTCTATGATGAAATATTAAGCGCTTCTTATAATGACGAAACATAAAGTTTTTAAATCAAGATATTTAATATGATACAGTTCAAAAATAATGATAAAACATACTTAATGCTAACATTACAAAGATAACACACTATGTTGAAAACTAGCATAAAAATTGTAAGCATGGCGAACCAAATGAGATATTAGAAATTTATATATACCTAAGTGTGGGGTTTCAAGAAATAAATAGTAACCTAGGAAATAATATCGAATGTTGAAGATCAATTGCTGACGTGACATGAAGATTAAAGAACATTAAATGTACAACTATAAATAAAGTAATAACCGACGGATAAAAAGACATAGTAGAAAAAATGGTATGTAAAACTAACTTCATAGAAATAAAGTCCTTTACAAGAGTTTAGAAGCTACCTATAGCGAAAACAACATAACACAAAATCAAGTCCAAAATCCATTGTGTAGATTATGCAACCCTAAGAAGAAAGGCGATGGAGATTATGCAATCCTAGCATAACACATGCTTTGCGGCATGGCATTCCGTCGAAGAGTTGAGGTTCCTTGTCTATTGCATATCCTACAATCATGGAATTCTGTAAACAATTCGTTGGCGTATTCTATCGAACAGTTCGTGTGCCTTGTCTATGCTTCCACATTTTGCGTACATGTCTACCAGGGCAGTTGCAGCTAAGATCTGACAAAATTGATTTCGTTTATCCTGTGGCGGACGTCCATACCCCGTTCCAAAGCTCCCATTTTGGCGCAGGCAGGGAGGGTGACCACAAATATTGCAGAGACTGGATTTACACCTGCCGATTAGATTCGACTGAAAGTTTCTAAGTCCTTTTCAACAAATACATTTTGTGCATATCCTGCAATCGTAGCGTTCAATGACACCACGTTTCTTTGAGTATTCTGTCAAACAGTTCCCGTCCCTTGTGTATGCTTTCATATTTTGCATAGATGTCCACCCGAACATTTTCAGCAGTAATGATGGACGCCCATACCCTGTTCCAAAGCTCCCATTTTGACACGGGCGGGAGAAAGAAAATTTAAGAAATAAACTTTGGGCGGGATTAAGACTTAACGGGAAGGGCGATTAGAAACGGCCAACGGGAGTTGAATAGTACCATCCTCTAGAAGCCTTCTTTATAAGACTTCGACCCTTTGATCAGAGCACGCAACTACCATATAGCAGTAGGTGAGACGATAAGAAGTCTTTCGTATTGTTGGGCCATTCTAAAATGTCTGTATCGCTTGTTGACTTGACTGAAATTATGTTTACTTTCACATGTGATGAATTCAGGAGGAGCTCTATAAATACCATCCATCTTCCTCTCACAAAACCACAGCTGAACGCCAGAAGAGGAAGTAGAAGAAAGGAAAAGAAGAGTTAATCAGAGAAGATGGTGATGGGAAGCGTGAGTCATGAAATCGAGTCTCCAGTGGAGGCGAAGAGACTGTGGAATGCCTTGGTGAAGGATGGCCATAATCTCATGCCCAAGCAAGTACCTGAGCTTTTTTCAAGCATCACATTCGTGCAAGGCGACGGAGGTGTAGGCAGCATCAAGCAAATAAACTTCACTCCTGGTATGTATCATCTCTGCATCTAAATATCTTCTTACAATTACAACTGTCTTTCTTTGTACTGATGGGCTTTGGTGATGCAGCCAACAAGGATTTCAGCTATGTGAAGGAGCAAGTAGAGGAGGTGGACGAGGAGAAGTTTGTGTACCGCTACAGCCATGTGGAAGGAGGACTGCTGGGTAAGAAAGTGGCCTCTGCCAAATACGAAATAAAATGCACCCCCAAAGCAGAGGGAGGGTGCGTTTGCAGCTCTATAGTCCATTTTGACACCCTTCCCGGCGTTCCTGCTGAGGACGAAGGGAAAGTGAAGGAGGTTAAAGAAATGGGCGCTGCTCTGTTCAAGAAGATTGAGGCATATCTCCTCGCTAATCCCACTTTGTATTGTTAAACTACATAACGTGGATACCCCTCTGGCGTTCCTGTTCATGCTTGAATAAAATGTCAGATTAGCAACTCTCTTTTGTTCACCGCTAGGCCTGAATTTGAAGGCCGGAAATCAACATTTTTTCGATGCTTATCGATTGAAAGAAAGAAATAAAATAATGAGAAACACGTAGAGTGATTTTCTCTTATTATTTCAGATGGCCTTTGAGTTGCTTTTATGGATTTCAGTTACATCTCAGATATTTATACGTTTTTTTACGTTCCATTTTTCTTTTACTTTTTGCCTTTATAATGCCTTCCCAATTATCTAACCCAATGCAAGGAGTAAAATGCAACTACTCATCACCAAAGACTAGACCAAGTGGATATGAAAATTGATGATCTGTTTGTGCATATTTGTATGCTGCTTGTCACTAGACACCCAATCGAGGAAGGGACGGTATACGGATTGCCCGATGAGGATATAAGAGTCACTACGGAGTTTTTAATATTAGAAGTAGAAGAGGTGAAATACTTGGACCTTATTATGGACACAATATATAGCATATGTGAGAAAGGATAAAAGAAGGTTGGTAGTTAAAGTGTATGGAGGGCTCAAATATATTAGAGAATATATATATTTAAAGTGAGAAATATTCATACATGTGATAATGGAGGAAAGTTCAAAGTTGTGTTATACTTTGGGCTAAAAAATAGTTTTGGGTGACACTATTTCACCCAAAACTACTTGCAACCTACATTGTACAAAAAGTTTTGGCCAAAACAATTTTTCACAAAATTACTAAATTGAATATAATTCGATATTAAAATCCAAATTTCTCTATCTTTGAAATTCCTGTGAGAAACACTAGAAACGGCATCATCAACATGGGTAAAGGAATTACAAGGCATCAAGTCATCATGAGTAGTGACAAAGTCGATAAAAAGAGTAAAACGTTGCATGTTTGATATAAGAGAATAATTAGAAAGAGACATATAGGTAAGGAGCTATAGAAGATTTCATAATGTGATTAAAGATAAAGGAAAACATAGGAAGATGATTAGAAAGAACTGTAAGGAAAATAAAAGGATTAGTTAGGCCTCTATGAATGTGAAAGAGAAATATGCATGTGTCATGATATGGAATAAGATACACATTTCAACAAGAGGAAACAAAAATTCAAAGAAAAAAATCAACAAATCAAATATTATTTAGTACTAATCTAGAGATAAATTAGAAGTGGAGGTGTAAGTCAAATACGTCAATCAAAATTAATGATAGAAAGATTACGTTTCCCCTAATTTTATGTGTGTGTTAATTGATTATGTAAATGAGTACATTATTATTACTATTTAAGTATTTTAAATACATAGAACACAACAATAATAGATGACTCTAATACTTAGCTTTGACATGCAATTTTTTTCTCTTTAAATAGGAACATTTTTATACATAGTAGGAAGTAGAAAATAATAAACAAATGGAATAAATACACTTGGAAACGCTACGAAACATTGTAATCAAATTCAAGGTAGTTTGAAAACACTCTAATTGAATTTCTTCAATTTGCATGATTAGGACCTCACTACAAGCAGTATTTGCACCCAACATGGAGGAGAGTATTAAGATCAAGGAGAAATTGTTGAGGTAATTTGATTATAATATTGTTTAAGTGTATTCAAAACTAGATTTTGACCAAAAAACTATATAAATGAAAGTCAATATAGTGAGAAAAGTGTGGGGTAAAATCAAAAAATGCATGCCCAACTAATAGAAATACATTGAAGAGTTTTCTGAAAAGTTCATTTTTTTAAAGATACAACTAGATCTTTATTAACGGATCCTTGAAAATAGAACCAAAAGGCCATCAAGAGGCTCTAGACAAAATTTCATCAAAATTCTAAGGTTGGGACTTCACTACAAGGAAGTGGTGCATCCAACCTCGAGAAGAAGTATTAGGTGAACCTATGCTAGAGCAGAATTCATGATCTATGCTCAATGTTGTGCCTAATCTTAGAAAGGATAATTCTAGGTTTACACCTAGTGTTATACCCAGTCTAAAGAAGTCACAAGATGTGCCTAGGTTTGAGGATAAGTATGATACATATATTTTTCTGAAAATTTACATATATCTTCTTTCTTATCTTACATAAACTTATCTAAAATGTTGTTATCTCTAACTCTAACATATATTTCCTCAACACTTACTTTCAAACATAAAATATTAATACAAACACACATAAAATAAAGGGTTGAAGTAGAAGCTATCTCAATTACAACTATTGAGGGTTCTTAAATATGGATTCATTTCACACAAATATGCCAATAATGTTATTATATAAGTAAATTAATCATATTATTAACATGCAAAAATAGATGCTATGTGTATTGAAAACTAGGATGCAATATAAAAGATTGAATATGGTTGACTTGGGGGACTAGAAAGACTATAAACGGATAGAAAATATTTACAAAAAATGATATGGAGGGAAGGATGTAATCTATTTTTAAAATATTATGGTGAATCATAAAAGATATGGACAAGGTAAACAACGATTTGTTATTATAAAGTGTACAATTGAGATAATGTGATAGATAAAGGGGGAAACATAACCAAATAGTAACTTGAAAGTAAAAATATAATATAAAAATAAATTTTGACTAATATGAAGATTAATATGTAATATTTATTGTTTATAGAATGTAAAGAAAAACGAGGCTATGGTGAGCTAGTGCTCTAATCGAGCTAGGAGGAGATGGGTGATAGAGAATATGGGAAAAAAATGGACATGGGGATTGATGGAAATGTTTGAGGGATGAGAGATGGCTTCAAAAGTGAGTATTTATAGATTAGGTAACATAATGAACCATCAAAATAAATCTATTATATTTTTTAAAACAGAAGATAGCATGTGCAAAAATATACAAAATAATTACCATAACATAATTATTTTGACAATAGAGATTCTTACGATCCTCCAAAAAAAATTGTCATGGATGAGATGAAAGATAACACATTGTATAATTTTTCTTAACCTTAACATGTGTTGACCTCTCTGAAAAATATTTCTCAAATTCTTCTGTCAAGATGAAATTATATTGTTTCTATGTAAGAAGCTAATTATAAAAACTATTTCAAAAAAGTTTCTCTCAAGAGGAAATTCTATTGCTTCTATGTAAAAACTTAAGGATGAGAGTAATTTATTTTTGATATTTGACGCAAATATGGTTGGAAACATAGTACAACCCATTTATGTTAATTAGATGATTTTATGGTGAACAATTAAGCTTTATTCAAAGATGATGAAATTGATTCTTCATTGTGCCCAATAATCAGGGGAATTCTTCATGTTAAAGGTGGATCAACTGCCTAGAAATGATAAGGGGAAAGGTTTTCCACCCAAATTTGGTATTTATCAATCATGAAAATATTGGAAAAGTGAGAGTTTGGGAGCTTAAAGGTGGTTATTTCTCTAAGATTAAGACATAAATTCTCATCAAATAGTTTGATTAAAGAAATAAAAATATGGAAAGGTGAAAGGGATACAACATATAGAAAAAAGGGATAAAATAAAAAATAGCATATATCACAAGGTCAAACAGATCTACAAAGGGAAAAGATAACATAGAAATCTAGGACAATGCCAGGTATAGAAAGAAAGATATTTGCAAAAATAAATCAAACCACACATGAGACAAGATGACGAAAAGTGAGTACCAAATACAACAAAGTAATCTATAAAGTATGTAATCCATAATCTTATAGATGATAAAAATAAGAGTGTTAGATAACATGAGGATGATAAAATAGAAGGTGAATGTGTTTCCTTAATATGAAATTAATAAATAATACTATACAATCGAATCAAATTTAGGACATGTGAATCACCATTTTTCTTGAATCTTTTGTGAGAACTCAATTTTTTATTATTAATCTCACATTATAATTTGAATAATATTAGTTTCAAACTCAAAGCATCATATATGGGGTGGGATTCATTGTTATCCATACACACCAGTGCAAGGTATTTAGCAAGATCTAATTGGTGAAATTGTAATGACCCTGCAGCTAAATCCCACGACATATTAGCTAGTGAATCTACTACTTTGTTTCCCTCTCTATAATAATGTGTGAGTTCGTAAGAGTCAAAACATTGTATCACTTTCAGTCCTTATTTTATAATTGCGTTAAGCATTTCCAACTAACTGTATTTTCTTTCTTGCATGAATTAACTATAATCATGGAGTCCCCCTCAATCCAAATAAGTTTGATGCCTAATGACTTTCTCAATTTCAGGCCTACAAGTAGTGCTTGTGCTTCAGCCTTATTGTTTGTGTCATCTAGAAGTTTTATTGCTAGAGCACTAATAATGTTACATGTATGGTGCTGGAAGATTGGTGGATGTATGGGAGATGATGCTACTATGATGTTCTCATTAATGTCAACATTGTAGTGATGTCTAAATTGATGCATAGTTGATGTCTGATAAGTATGATTGAACTTTCAGTGATGTCAACTCGTTGCATAGTTGAAGAAGTGTTGGTCTCGAGAAGATCAAATTTGTTGGACAAACTTTATGTCTGAAATATAGTTTTAAATGTTCTAAAAAGAACCTATTTTGTGGTCCGCATTGCTCCACCATGAAGAATCTTGTCATGCAATTCTAAGGTAATTTATGTGTACATTGGAGGAATCTAAATCCAAATTTTCAAGCCTTGAAGTCCTCTGTAGTTGAAGTTAGTGTTGAGTATTGCTCGAGATATGATAGAGTTATAGTTACAAATTGGAATGCTCCGTATTCCATTGTAGATGATTGTTATGATATGTGATTCCGAGGATGTGTTAATAGGTGTGAGAAGTGTATGCTCCAAGTGGAAAGTGGGTAAGTGTGCCAAGATGGTTCCCAAAAAGGGGGCTTAAGTGGCCACTTTTTTTCTGAAATCAGGAAATGTTGACCTTGGACGTGAAATTGAGGATAGTTACACTCAAAATTTTGAGATGGAACACAAACAAGGATCGAAGTGCTCCGAGTCTACTTTCTAAACTACTAATTTATTTTTAAAATGGTTGAGATTAAGGGGTTCAAAAGAGGGATGTATAGAAATTGGTGTTGTTTTTGTCAGCAAAACATAACATAGCAACTCCTGTACGACCTGAGCATTGTGAAATTTTTTGTCGTATTTTTAAAATCGCTTCGGTCAGAAGTTAGGTAATAACATCCAGTTCGTGCAAAATTTTTCTGGTAATTTTTTAATGAATATTTGATTTTTTACTAATTTTCTAAGTGGGCACTTCTTGAAAAGCAGCATTTTGGCCGTGCTCCCACTACAAATTTTTGAAAATAATTGATTTTTTCTTCTTTTTGTTTTTTTAACTTGTAGAATGGAGTCTAGTTTCTAAAAATGTAATTTATTTGAAATTTTGATGAACAGTTAATTTATAACCAATAAAACACTAAACACTACTTTTTGGCAAAAAGAAAAGCATACAAACAAAAAAAATTATGGATAAAAGGCTTAACATTGTCGAAAAGTGAAAAAAATTACATCGTTGGATAGCTAAGAGAGAGCCTAATATTACCCATGTTTTCAATTTTTTCAATATTGAACTAGATGCAATCTTGATGGTGAGCACGGACTAGATTATGTGAAAAAATGTAGAATTTGCAAAAACACTTCTCTGGCCTTGTTGGGAATTCCCTCCAAGCCTTTGGGTTGGTATTCCAGGGAAAGTATTTCAATTCTTTCTTCTTTTTTTTAACGCGAAATAATGCACTTGCGTTATAACGCGGGCGTGTTTTTTAAAAAAAATTCATAAGTGGCCAGAAAATTGGTACCCAACTTCATACACCGGCCCAAGTATTGGTTCATTCCATTGTTTCTTCACAAACGGTAACAACCCAAAGGGTTTGACGTCATGTGGAATTAAAGGATGTATGGATCAAACTTATGAGATTAATTACAATTCATCCCAAACTCTTTTGACGTGTCACACGGTTTAGTTTATTTTGTGAGGATTGTGTGGTTGATTCTTGAGTTGACTGGGTATCAAGATGCACTATACATCATTTAGACCGACCTAATTTATGTTTTTGTTTGATGTGATATATATACAAGGTTAACTCCTTGTGTGAAGAGCATGATTTGATGCATGAGATGCGAGACAATTAAGTGTGCAAGATCTAAAGTAGAGTAGAGTGCAAAGAGGCTGATAAGTGGAGAAGCATGAAGTGTGCTAAGTTAGTTTACAAGAATTAATTGGAATAGTCTCTAGCATATTGTAGATGCATTGTATCAGTTCAATCTCTTACAATGAGCCAACCTCATTTATATCCTAGTAGTGTGACATTCCTTCTATTCTCTAGAAAGTGAGGGGCACCTGGTAGTGAGCCATTTTGTAATATCTTATAACGAGTTATAATATATATTGTGAGATAATCCTCACTATGGTTTTTCCATTTTTAGGTTATCCACGTAAAATATAGTGTTCTTGTGTTCTTTGATGTGATTCATGCTTTCTATGTTCCTTTATATTAATGTAAGTTTAATGTGATGCATTTAATGGATGTTGAATTTCAGTGAATACTAATTCACCCCCCTCTTAGTATTTTGGGTGTTCAACAATTAGTATCAGAGCTTGGTTCCTTCAATTATCTTGATCGTTGAGATAGATATTAGAGGTTGAACACATGACTACAAGGAAGCATTTTATTCCTCTGAAAGAGATAATCCCTAAAGTTTTTACTGAAGAAGATTGTGAAGTTGACATGGAAGGAGAACTTAAGTAAGTTCTTGATGATTTGGATAAAGTAGAAGCTGGGAATAGAGATATGAAAAAGGATCTTAGTGATGTAGATGAATGTATTAAGAAGTTGAGAGAGAAACTCAAGAAAGATACAAAAAATTCAAAGAAACAAATGAGCGACTCAAACAATCAAATGAGACTATCACCAATCTGAAAGTGTGAGTTGAAGAAGGAAAAAGAGTTGAATACCGCCTAAATGCCAAACTGAAAGATAATTCCAAAGAATTTTCAAAGCTTGAACAATAGATTGAAACGTTGAGATCAGATTTGGAGAAAGAAAAGATTCAAGAACACAAATTGAACAAGTGCTCCACTCTAATTGAAAAGATGATTGTTGGATAGAAGGATTTTAGGGAAAAAGAAGGGTTAGGGTTTGAGAAAGGAGAAAGTTTGAAGATATATCAGACCCAAAAAAATGTTGAGAAGAAGAATGACAAGAGGAGAAATGTCAAATAGGTTTAGAACTAGAAGAAAGATTTCAAAAGGCCTCCTATCAAACAACCTAATGCATAAAGGTGTTTATCTTTCAATGGTTACTGTTGTTCCTACAATAATTTTGGAGATTAAGTTGCAGAGTGTAGAAGCATAATGAATCATAATGTTCAATCATTTCCTAGTGAGTGCTATGCGTGTAATAGATTTGGTCATGAGCTATTGAATGCACAAATTAGACGATGAATGGTTACAATAATGGCATGATGTTTCAATATTTCAATGGCTGCTATTATGCATGTAGTGGATTTTGGCATAAGGCTAATGAATGGAGATCTAGACTGGCTAGAAGTGAGCTTGTTCGAAAATGTGTCACTTGTCACAAATGCAAAAAATTAAGGCACACGGTAAACTTTTACAAAAGAAAGAATGTGAAACCCTTTGTTTCACAAAAGAAGGCTAATCTGATAAAGAAAATGGATGTAGTTGAGATGAAGAATGAAATGAACAAGATATGGAAAAAGAAAGAAGAGAGAAAAGTGAAGAATGAGTCTATACTAGTTCCTGGTGCAGATGTTTCCTCTAGAAAGTAATTGAAGAGATTTCGCTCAAGGGGAGTTTTATCAAAAAAATTGTAAGCCCCTGCCAAAGATATGGTGTTGATGCCTTCAACACGATGATATAAGGTGCGGTTTGATGTGCTTGATCTATTGGTGAAAAACTGATGAAAAAGATCTCTTGATGCAGAAATTTGTGAAGAGGGATGTGTGCAGGATCATGATGGGCCAAAAAGTGGCGATATGATGGGTATTTATAGGGTACGTGGCTGATGACATTTTTTTTACCCAAAACTGATGAAACGAAAAAGTGTTTTTAAAGGAGATTCTCAGCTTTCCACCAATATAAATTATGCTTTACTTTGAATTTAATAAATAATTATTATTCATTTTCTATTTGAATTACGAGTAAAATCCCGATTGATAGGTTCATTGAAAAACATCTATAGATTTCATACAGTATCACATTTTTGAATCTAAAACACGTGTCACATTCTATGCTTTGCATACTATAGGATTAAAAAAATAAAAATTGAATTTCATGAAGTTTTGACCAAGTTAAGGTGGTCAGAAAAACAACTTTTTTATATTTTTAAAAGTTGTAATAAAAAATTCATAATTAATTATTTACATGGAAAAAAATTACAAAAAAATATGCATCACATCGGGACATGCGTCCTCTAGTTATATCTAAAATATTTTTAAAAAATATTATCATTTTATTGTGGTTAGGGTGGTCAGAAAGACACCTAGTTCTTTTTTTTTGCCTAAAATTTAAGTACTACTGCATTGAAATTTCAATTTTTCATTAAATAGATTTTTTAAAAAAAAATAAACCTAGTAGTTTAGAAACTAAATTCAATTTTCTATAGATTGTATTCTTACATATTTTTGAAATAATATAGATAACTTATTCAAATTTTTATGTCAAGTTACCTAGCTCTAATTTTTCTAAATTTTTCGCCAATTAAGGGCACGTGTTTTCCATGATGATCTTCAACATACCAAGAGATTAAGGTTCCTTCGATGATACAGTTAGGGTTTCCAGCTCTTTGACCTAACTTTGAATCAGTCCACTAAATTCCTCACAGTTTAGCCAGTATAGGTACCCGAAAGTGAAGATTTAGTTATAAAAAATCAGTTTAGTGTCCAGTTTGGCCAAAAATTATAAATGAGTGTTGTGAGATCACCCCATACTAAATGAAATTTTCACATCATTGGCATCACTATCATCAAATACCACTGCATTGCACATCAATTGCATCTAAAACCCTATTTCCCCTGTTAATTGAATAATACGCCATTATTTAATTAACTCACGTTTTCATCATTTTTGAGGAATTAAACAAATTCCATTTATTTAATAAAGTCCTAAAACCCTATTTATGCTATTAATTGAATAAAAAAATATTATTTAATTAATTCACTTTTTCATCAATTTTGACCAATTAAGCAACAACAGTCGAAAATAGAATAATCAACTGTTAAATTTACTCCTATGAAGACTATTAAGCAACAACAGTTAAGAAACAGATGCATCACTTGGCCTCAACAAAGTATTAGGGGAGAGGGGCCAATAGTCTTGTTGGTTAACTTTGTCAGCATGTAGCGATTCACTGAATATCATAGAACCTTTTTTTTTTCTTTTAAATGTGGACTAGCCTCTTATCTATCTATAACTAAGGTTTGGAGAGGTGACTCATCATGCAACTTGCCACATCAGCACATCTATTAAGAAGTTTCTAAAATTTTACTTTTTAAATACTCAACCAAAACTTAATCATGGAACCCCCAGTAGTTGAACAAAATAGTATCATTTCTTTCTTGTAGAATATCATATTTTTATTTAAAATAAAACTAATATGCAATCTAAATGTACCAAATACCTATTGGTAAGCATAAATCTTTGATATCTCTAGCTTTTATATTCAGTGCATATGGAAAAATAATTGAACACAAAAAAACTATTTGTTGTTTTTGATAGATGGGGAAAAATACAACTTATATCAAACAAAAATGGACCAATAGTTGGATACTATTTTTGTTTTTTAAATCCTTCACCTTTAATGAGAAAATACATGATATTTAAATTGTGCTCACCTTTTATATTTGTGATTTGACAAACTCTGAATATGAAATACTCCAATGCTTGTGCATTGCTACTCCAATAGTTGTACACATAAGAACAATATTTTTCACTATGATAACAGTACTTATTTAAAAGAGTGCCTTATTTTATTAAATGATCATTTTATTTTACAGTAATAAATTTTTGATACATTATCCTGTCAAATTAAAATATATATATCCGACCAGACTTCAATTACTTAGAAGCACTATGTATTTCTTCTAAATTTATTTTTGGTTATCAGTTGTTTTAGATTTGATTATGTTCAATATTTTCATATCGCTGTTCCAAATCATATTTAATAGTTTGATAAAATATCTTTGAATGTGATTTAAAATATTGATAAAAAAATCTCTAACACAATCAAATGCAAAAACAAGGGATTCAAACATCATTATGGAAATCTATCAAAAAAAAAAAAAATTCTCTCTATGAGCTATAGTCATTGCATTCAATACAATCAATGGGAGAAATGATGTTGAATGTGTCAACACACTGTATGAGGGTGCTATTCCATTCTCCTCCAATCTGCTAATACAACAAGAAGAAAGTAAATGCAGTACTTTGTGCACTGTTTTATCTTTCCAAGTTGTTAAGAAGTCATGTAGAGTAAGCAAACCTAACGAAAAGGCCACACATAATGTGCAGGGCTCTCATCTTGGTTCACCAAGATCCTCTCCTAGATGCATGGATTTCCTAACAAAAATAAAAGGGGAGGTGAATGTGAACAAGAGGAAGACTATCTTACCAGTGTGCCTCTGCTGAAATATGCAAGGTGCGTTAGAGAGACGTTGATGCAGAGTTGCAGTAAAGAAGAATTTCATAAATTTAATAAATACCTGATAGGGCGACTGAATATCCAATCCGAACATATGTTTTCAAACGACGGTGTTTTTCTCAATGCAATCTAAAACGTTTTAATAATACCATTCTCTAGCAGCCTTCTTTATAAGACTCCATTCTCTAGAAGCCTTCTTTATAATACTTTGACCCTTTGATCAACTCATGAAACTACCGAGAAGGTTCTCTTCCTTACCAATTACATTCAACGAATAATGGTGTTGTTTTGAATGCAATCTCAGATAGTTGAATAGTACCATCCTCTAGAAGCCTTCTTTATAATACTTCAACCCTCTGATCAATGCACAAAAATGTTGTTTTAGTATGTCAAATGAAATGAGCCAAGTTGAGGCCATGTAAATTGGTAGGTGATATTTGTTACGGAGTATGCAAGTTAAGAGATTTAGAATTAGGTGACATCATCAAGTAGGTTACTTTAGGGGAGAGACAAGAGGTGGTCGATTTTGGTAACTAAAAACCTTAAAATAATCTAGTAGGGGTTTATTATCAAAGTTGTCATCTTTGTGAGACATGCAGAATGAGACATCACGTGGGGTGGATGGAAATTGAGGAAGGGTAATGAAAGAAGGAAGATGAAGAAATATACATCCATGGATAGGGTTAGATAGCTTTGATTTATATAAGAGATACATTTGTATGAGGAAGGGATAGTCAAAGAAGGAAGTATAATAATTTCTATCAAATAAGAGAAACAATAATTCATCCTTATATACTATAGGAAATTAGAGTAGAAAAATTTACAGTTTACTTTTTAATGAAAATAAAAGACAAAGGTCCAATAACTTGTAGTAAACGGACCTAATTTTTATAAGGTCTATATGTTGCAAATATGTTTATGTTTACTAAAAGATTTTTTTGAATGATTGAAAGTAAAAAAATAAAACTAAAATTAACTAAATTTTGGACATTAGAATGAAAGTATGTTATTTAGAGAGAAAATTTCATTTGAGGGTGAAGAGAGGAATACATAATAAAGGTCAGGATTCACATCAAATTCACCACGAATACAAATAGACAATAGATAGCCTACATAATTTAAATGTAGGAATGCCTATTCAATTATCTTAGGATTCAATTAACAACCTATCATAAATGGGTTTACTTAAATTAATACAAATACACAAAAATTCTCTACCAACTAAATAAAACGTTATCTCTCTTTCTAGTTAGATTGTTTAACATGTCTTACTTATACTAAATTATTAATCTATATGGGAATCGGTTGGGAAATGATAAAAAAAAAAGAAATTGGTTGATTTAATAGCAATTTAACTTATGACTAATATTATTGTTAAATACATTTTTAAAAGGTAATAAGAATGAAAGATGGAAACTGCATAGCTAGTTGATGGAAAATAATAGGAAGGCCCTATTGAAAAACTTAGGTTGCTAATAGGAGGAAAAAAGTCCAATTTTGACATAAGCATGTTAGCACAATTGTAAATTGCAACCATGCCTTTATTACATGCAATTTTTGGGTGATCCCACAATACTAGTTTACAATTTTTGGCCAAACTGGACATTGAACTAATTTTTATAAACTAAATCTCCACTTTCGGGCACCTATAATGGCTAAAACGTGAGGAATTTGGAGATGATGCAAACTAGTGATTTGTGAAATTTTTCCTTGTTTATGCTTCCACATTTTCCATATATGTGTACTAGAGCATTTCCAAATGATAATATTCGATACAATTCCCTTCAATTAAGCTTCAATGGATGTCCATACATATGAAAAAAACCATTTCTCTTGTATCCTTTGATTGATTGTGTACCATGTTCTAAAGCTCCCATTTTTGCATAGGTAGGTAGGATGCTAGTAAAGGTTACAGATTTTGGATTTACACCTACCAATTTCATTTTCTTGAAAGTTTATGAGCCCCTTTCAACAATTCCTTTTATCTATATCTTGCAATCATGACATTCCATGAGACCACATTTCTTTGAGGAACCCTATCAAATCGTTTGTGTGCCTATCTATATGCATCCCAAAGCATTTCCAAATGTAATATATAAATAATCCCCATTTCTTTATGCTTTGATGGATTTCCATACCCTATTCCAAAGTTCCCATTTCCGCATGATACATGAGTGCACTGGCAAATAAAAATTTATTGGGTTGGAAACCTATCTTTTGGATGTGGCCAAACAATGTGACTTTGTGGGAACAATTTGAATGTGAATGATGAACGAGAATAAAGAACAATAAGCATGATAGGTTAAGTGGGCCCCACATCAGCTGGCTAAGAGGTCAGCACTTAGGGCGTGTTGGTAAAGGTCGACCATAAAAAAAAAAATTGTTGGAGGATAGTACATGAAATAGTACCCTTTAACTTACAACCACAACTTAGGCCACATGCGATCAACTTCCAAGCAAATTTGTTGAAATTCAATTTAAAATGAAATACAAGATTCATTTATGGGAAGTTTAAGTTAATTACGTAAATGGAGCAATGAAACACAAATAATTTAAGATTGAATGAGAAAAATAGAGTGGAGTGTATTAGATTAGGCAATATTAGAATAAAAGTGCAATTGCACTATAAATAATAAAATAAGATTGATATTGTTTAGTTTATGACCAAAGAATAAATGTTAATTGATAAAAATATGATTTGTGTTTCTTAGGACCTTGAAATGTTCCAAATAGTCATGTATATAGACCAAAATTAATATATAATTCTTCGTTAAATGTTAGATTGATTTCATAGTTCTAGATCTAGCTCGCAACCACAATCTCACTTTACACCCAAAAAATTAATCTTTGATGACCTTTGGATTCTACTTAGTAGATCCTTAGATAACTGGGCTACTAAACAATAATATCATCTTTCACAGTCTAAGGGTTTTTCTATTAGGGTAGCATTTAAAAATACCTCAAAATAGATAATAAACTTCAAGCATACACAGTAGGATGATTACTAGGCGATTCACGTGCACTAGGATGGGTGTGATTAGATGTGCGCGATTTCTTTCTTGATTCTAGAATTTTAGTGCAATTTCAAATTATTGTTCTTCTAATAACTAGTGATTCCTTATGTTAATTGAATGAGTGCAAGTTGATGTTATTTTATACATGAAAATTACATCAATTTCAAAGATTGCACACATAGTTTGCTTAAGACCAAAGTGTAAAGTGGCCTATATACGGAAGAAATGTTTGATTTTAATTTTTAGATTTTAGTAAATGAAGATCACAATTATGAGGATGACTTTGTAACCATGTAAAAACTTGGGTTAGAGAACTGGGTATTAATGATTTGAATTAGAAAATTAAGTTAATTGGACTATGATTACGTACACATATGCATAGAAAAATTAACTATTTAAAATTTAGCTCGCAAAGACACAATGCAATAGTTGAAACGGGTTGCAATTACCTAGAAAAATTTACTAGTGGAAATTTAAAGCTTCCTAATGCAATGACTATTTCATTTAAGAAAAAGAAGGCATCCTAGAGGGTAGATTAGTCCAAGAGTAAGAATATTCATGTCTATTGAACTATCTAAAATTTTAATGAGAATTCTATGATGAAATATTAAGCGCTTCTTATAATGACGAAACATAAAGTTTTTAAATCAAGATATTTAATATGATACAGTTCAAAAATAATGATAAAACATACTTAATGCTAACATTACAAAGATAACACACTATGTTGAAAACTAGCATAAAAATTGTAAGCATGGCGAACCAAATGAGATATTAGAAATTTATATATACCTAAGTGTGGGGTTTCAAGAAATAAATAGTAACCTAGGAAATAATATCGAATGTTGAAGATCAATTGCTGACGTGACATGAAGATTAAAGAACATTAAATGTACAACTATAAATAAAGTAATAACCGACGGATAAAAAGACATAGTAGAAAAAATGGTATGTAAAACTAACTTCATAGAAATAAAGTCCTTTACAAGAGTTTAGAAGCTACCTATAGCGAAAACAACATAACACAAAATCAAGTCCAAAATCCATTGTGTAGATTATGCAACCCTAAGAAGAAAGGCGATGGAGATTATGCAATCCTAGCATAACACATGCTTTGCGGCATGGCATTCCGTCGAAGAGTTGAGGTTCCTTGTCTATTGCATATCCTACAATCATGGAATTCTGTAAACAATTCGTTGGCGTATTCTATCAAACAGTTCGTGTGCCTTGTCTATGCTTCCACATTTTGCGTACATGTCTACCAGGGCAGTTGCAGC
>VDFB02302932.1:0-68405 GCA_007258455.2 Sequoia sempervirens | reverse complement strand
CTTGATATGCTTGGTTTGATTATGGAACGCTACATTCTTTTTCAAGTGAATAGCATTGTTGCTATCACAAGAGAGAATGAAAACATGTTGTTTACACCCCAATTTGCCCAACAATCATTGCAACCAAATCATTTCCTTTGCACCTTCAGTAAGTGCAACGTATTCGGCCTCGACAGTGGAAAGTGCAACCACTTGTTGCAATCTAGAAACCCAACCGATCGCTGCCCTGGCAAATTTAAAGACATAACCTGATTTTCATTTGTCCAAGTCACTGGCCATATCGAAATCAATGAAACCTTGCAGCTGTGCATCTTTCCCACCAAAGCATAAAGCATAATCTGAGGTGGCCTTTCTAATATCTTAATATCCACTTGACCGCTTGCCAATGAGTTTTACCTGGATTACTCATAAATTTGCTCACCACTCCCACTGTATGGGCAATGTCTGGACGAGTGCATACCATAGCATACATAAGGCACCCAACAGCTGACGAATACAGAATACTTTTCATTTCTTCTTATTCTTCTTGTGTCTTGGGACACATTGTAGAAGATAAACGAAAGTGATCAGCAAGGGAGTGCTTACAGCCTGAGCACTTTGCATATTTAACCTATCCCAAACTTTCTTAATTTATTTCTCTTTTGACAATCTGATTTCTCTCTTCTATCTATCCCGGATTATGCCCATACCAAGAATCCTCTTCGCTGCCTCTAAATCTTTCCTCGCAAACATGTGAGCCAATTGTTGTTTCAAATCACAAACAACACTCATGCTAGTGCTGGTTACTAGCATATATCATCAACATAGAGCAGCAATAAGACAAACTCACCATTGTCCAATTCCTTGTAGTAGACACATGGATCAGATGCACAGCGAGTGAAATGTTGCTCAATCATAAAGGAGTCAAACTTGAGATACCACTGTCATGGGGCTTGTTTGAGCTCATACAAACTTCTCCTCAATTCGGAATATAAATCCTCTTTCCCTTGTTTCTCAAAAGCTTCAGGCTGCTACATATATAACTCTCTATCTATGTTGCCATGGAGAAATGCGGTTTTGACATCAAGTTGTTCAAGTTCAAAGTCATAAATTGCTATGAGGCCCAAAACCACTCGAATAGTACTCAGCTTCACAACTGGTGAGAAGATCTCATTGAAGTCAATCCCCTTTTGCTGATCATAACCCTTGACTACCAATCTAGCCCAATAACGTTTCCGGTACACCCATTAATCCTTCAAGGCTCTTCGATTGGGTGGAAGCTTCACCAAATTGCAAGTGTGATTGGCCATTAATGAATCCATTTCCTCCTTCATGGAATCCATCCACTTGCCATGATTAATGTCTTTTCAAGCTTCTTGGAAGGTAGTTGGCTATGCCAGATCAAAGATCAATTATTGGTAGTTTTCTAACTTTTCCAAAGGTCGACGTTCCTTGGTGGACCTCCTCAGTTGAGGAGCTTGGCTCTCTATATTTGACTACAAATTTATCCCTACTAGTGAATTATCAGCATATCTAATATTAATGACATTACCAGTATGCATATTATCATTTCTCTATATGTCCCTTGTTGATTGTGGCAGAGAACTGTTTCTCATTGTCTGCAAGTGATCATCATTTGTCACGCCTCTATTAGGCGATTCCAAACTAAATGTCTTTTGTATGCCTTGCATGGAGTTTGTATATCCCCAGATAAATGGCTGAGAAAGATCATCAGTAGGCTACATATGAGTTTGAGTAGGAAGCAATATGTATTGCGTGGGAGTAATTATGACATCCCCAACCGCACCCTTTATATTTTGCTTATGGATTGGAGAAGGCTGAGGGAATGTTGAATGCAGATTTGGTTAAATGGAGATTACATGGAGGTAGCAGGGGCAAGTGAAACCAAATCGCGCATCCCAAAAGGCACATTCTCATCACAATTACCAAGAGGATTGTGTAGAGGCAGACTTGAGCGATGGTGTGGCAGATTTAATCCATCATATTGTTGATGAAGACCTTCCATCATACGATGTGAGCCACCAATCATTTGTGACTGAGATTTTACATTTTGAAATTGAGAATTCATGCTTCTATCCTGCATGTGGAGCAGCTCATATAATTGTTGTGAAGGAGTTATTCCCTCAACTTAATTTGTTCCTCTACCTCCAACTATACCTCCAAAATTTGTGTTTTCTATGGATTGCCAATGTCATATTGTTGTTGAGGCATAGATGGTGCCACATTTGGATGTGAAAACTACAAATCACTGTCATTTGTGATGTTAGATAATGGAACATACTCCTTTACTTGTGTCCCCTGTGTCTACAAACTTGGAAACACCTTCTCATGGAAGACCACATCCCAACTGCATATTAGTTTGTTTGTAATCAAATTCCACAATTTGAAGCCATATTGTTCTTCTCCATAGCCAAAAAAGATACGTCGTTCATATTTGGGATCCAATTTCGTTCTCTTCTCCTTAAGAATGTGAGCAAAATTTTTGCAACCAAAAACTTGTAGGTGATTGTAGGAAATCCTTTTTCCCAACCATGCTTCCTTCTGAGTGTCAAAATCCAAACAAGATTAAGGAGCTCGATTAATCAAGTACATCGATGTATTCACTGCCTCTGCCCAAACTTGCATTAGAAAGCATACACCGAGCTCTCTCCAAGATTGTTCAATTCATCCTCTCGGTTGCACCATTTTCTTGAGGAGTGAATGGAACAATCTCGGTATGTTGGATAACATTATCTGCACAAAAGTTGTCAAATTTCAAAGAGAAAAACTCCCCACCATTATCCGCTTTTAAACATTTGATTTTATTGCTAGTCTGATTTTCAACAATAGCTTTGAAGATTTAAAATTTGCTAAATACTTTTGATTTCCTATTTAGCATATACACCCAAACTTTGTGAGTACAATCATCAAGAAATGTTACAAAATAATTTTCCCCTCCAATAGAAGTTATCTCTGTAGGACCAAACACATCCGGGTGCACAAGCTCCAAAGGCCTTGACTTCTTGTCATGTCCGAACTTCAAAAAGTTGATCCGCCTTTGTTTTCCATAGATACAATGCTCACACAACTCCAAATCAACAGATTTCAAACTTGGAAGTTGGTTTCTTTTGAGCAAAACTTCAAGTCCTTTCTTGCTCATATGTCCAAGCATCTTGTGCCAAATCTTTGTACCATTGTCGACAACTGCCATCATAGCTCCCACTTTAGCATGACTTTCTAGCACATATAAGGTACCCAATTTGTGGCCTCTTGCAACTACCAAGTCTCCTTTGGTCACCTTCCATGAGTTTGAAGAAAAGGTGATGCTACATCCTTGAGCATCAAGGTGTCTTGCAAAAATCAATTTTTTTTTGAGCTTGGGAACATGTCTCACATCTTGTAACAGCCATTTATTTCCATTTTTCAATGTCAACATCACATCACCTTTTCCAATTATATCACAAAGTTCATTGTCACCAAGGTAGGCTCTACCAAATTTACCTTCTTGATATTTTTTTAAAATTTCCCAGCATGAGGCTGCATGAAATGAGGCACCGGAGTCCAACACCCATGAATCAGTTGTACTTTCACTTGTTGACAAGACTAGTGCACCTTTATCTTGTTCATATGTTGTGTTAACTTTGCTATCATTTGACTAATTTTGCACCTTTTTGTATGACTAGCAATTCTTCTTGGTGTGACTTTCTTTTCCACAAAACCAACAACCTCCATTTCTTCTTGTTGACTTGGATCTTCTTGCAGATTTTGATCTCCTATTGTAATTTATGCCCCTATCTTGAGGCCTTCCACTATTGCAAAAAATCAAGGCATCATCCGATGAGTTTCCTTGACTTTTTCTCCTCATGTCTTCGCTTAGAAGAGTGGCAAAAACATCATCGAATTTTAGTGTGTGTTTTTCGGATACCGAATTGCTGATTGCCATCACTACTCCTCCCAAGTTGTCTGATAGAGAGCACAACAATAGAATGGCTTTGATTTTGCCATCCAAATTTATGTTTACGAAAATCAATTGGCTGATCAATGTATTGAATTCGTTAAGATGATTTGACATGTTCCCTCCTTTCTTCATCTTTAAATTGTACAACTTTTTCATGAGGAAAACCTTGTTTGAAGCAGAAACCACCTCATACATGCCAGCCAATTTATCCCATAATTCTTTCGATGTCTTTTCTGCTGAAACATTGAATAAAACATTAGTGAATAATGAGAAGATGATGGTTGCTTTCGCCTTCTTATCCAACTTCTCCCACTCCTCATCAACCATTGTAGTTGGCTTCTTCACTTTGCCTTCTAACGCAATTGAAAGGTCTTTTTGAATCAGCAACGATTCCATCTGCATCTTCCAAAGTCCAAAATTCTGCCCTGAGAATTTTTCAATTCTCCATTTATTTGCTTCTTCTATTTTTTCAGAAATTCTTCACTGTTTTCCAATCAGCTTCTTCACTGAGCTCTAATACCAATTGTTGAAAAATTAAGAGAAGATAAAAACAAACAAGAAACCAGAATTGAAGATTCAGAAAACAAACAAGACACAAAACACAATTTTTTAAGTTGTTCACCAATATGACTACATCCACGGAAGCAAGGGAATCTCAATTTTATTAACTCTGTTTTCTGTACATTAGCAGCAGCATATACTATATCGTTTATATCATTATCCATAAGGAATCACCGAAGAAGCATGATGGCGGGAGAAAATAGGAGGAAGTGGAAAGGACAAAAGTCCGTTGGACTTCACACTTCCAACAAAAGAAAGGTGACAGACAATATGTTAAAGCCATTTAGGAGAGAAAGGTGACAACCCCTCCACAACCACCATTATGATTGCTGCAAAACATAGAGCTGGCTGGTCAAATGACATGGCAAGCTGCTGAAAACTTTAACCACCTAACGACATTGTATTTATTTCTATGTTTTTATGTTCTGAACTTTAAACTTATGTGGACTCTAAGAATGTGAGTTTTCTCTACATTGTATTTATTTCTATGTTTTTGTGTTCCGAATTTTAAACTTATGTGAACTCTAAGAATGTGAGTTTTCTCTACTCAGTTTTTTTAAATATGTATAATATTATTTTATAAATGATAATCTTGACACTTATTTATAAAAAAAAATTTCTGCATTGGACTATACCTTCTTGATCTTGAAATCTATTTCAGGTGCAAGGCGTAACCAAGCTGAATAAAGCAGTGACTCATGAACAGTAACCTGTGGAGAGTGGATGTCATTCTGCTCACAGTAACCTGATATTCGGGCAAATGTTTCTTGCACTTTCGGGAATCCTGAGATCTGTATCTCTCCCTCAATGTAGCCTCCAGTCTTTCTTCCTGCAAGAACATCCATTAGCGTTGTCTTTCCTGCTCCACTGACACCCATTAAAGCTGTCAAAACTGCTGGCCTGAAAGCTCCTGTCACATCTCTCAGCAGTTGAAGCCTTTTCTCTGTCACTCCCTCTCGTTTCATTTCCTGCAGAAAGTAGATTGAATGTATTCATCAGTTGCAGAAAGGCTCTCAATTAAATTCCAAGTAGATGCAGACTTCAGGCAGTTCTAACTAAATTCTTACCACAGGCATGTCAACAAAATACTGGATATCTTGGAAAGTGATTGATAAAGGTTGGAAAGGTAATATCATTCCACGTTTTGCATCTATGAATCTGGCAGAATCAGAGCCTTCATGGAATCTTTTGCTTTCATCAAATGCCCTGTCTGTATGCTGCATCTGCACTTCACCTGCCAAGGACAAGAGAAATCAAGTCAGCTGCTTGCTAAGCTAAATGCCAACCTACAATATAATAGCTATAAGATCAGTTATTTGTCTTGGGCATTCATCCCCTTGTAAATACTTGTAGTGTTTACTTGGACCATAAAGTGGGTGATAAGCCTCCAATGGAAATAATTGTATGAAAAAAAAAAAAAAATCTGACCTGTAATTTTGTCTTTAGGGCTAGACACTGAGATTGATCCATCATGTAGATCATCAGTGACATCTGCTTGGCTATTTTGCATCTGGGCTAGCTCTTCTCGAGAAATTACAGTTTGTGACTGGCCTATGGCTGCTCAAACAATAATATTATTAAATTTATGTGTAATATTGTTCCTTATGAAAACACCAATCAATTGTCATCATTTGATTGAAAACTAATATTGTAAGCTAACATAATTTTCATGGTCATACTTACGGTTCAAAAATGTCAAAGCAATGGTGTATGCAAAGTTGAATAATATTGTAAATCCAAACAAGCTTCCAATGCCTATCCAATAAAAGTAATCTTCATGAAAAAGTGAACGTTTTTCCAGGATATGCACACCAAGGCTGGTGTTTTGAAAAGACAACTGCCAACAGAGAAAGGAAGTTAACATGGATACAATTTCATATCATCTCCACCAAAAACATAATAAAAATGGCTGAATCATTTCTTCTCTTCTAAAGAGCTTGCATAAAATTATAAAGCATAGAACTAGGTAAAAATGTTACTTGTGGATATTTGTCATGAAAACAGTTGTGCCATATAAATAAATTTGTAATCAAGATAAAAATGTTACTTTGGATATTTGTCATGAAAACAGTTGTGTCATATAAATAAATTTGCAATCAATACACATAATTAATTTAGATTCATTTTGTCACAGTTTAATAAATTGTAATCAAGATTTAGAAATTAAATATGAAGGTTAGAGGTATTTACTTTGATATTTAATGATGGAAGAATGGTGATAATGTGCATAATCAATTTGTTGTCTCTACAAAATTTTGAGTCTTAAGACATGATGACTATCTCAAAATCAAAGCTTATACAAAAAGCCCTATGATTCAATCTCAATTTATTTGTAATGGATTTAAACTTTGACACGCTTATTTGAATTGGTGAAATATATATGTTTACCCTAGTCTTTAAAGCCTAGTAAGACTATAAGGTTGCAATGTCTATAAACATCATTAGGGAATATATTGGAAATTGCTAGGTTCAAGTTCTCCTAGGTCAAACCTTTAGATAGGGTGGCTTTACAACATGGAGTGAATATTTAAAGACATCATTCATCAACATGTAGATAGTTTGTCTATAGATGATGTGGATCTAATTTTTTGTCCTTTATAAAATTGAAATGCACTTTAATGATTCTCCTCCTCCTTGACATTATTGCCTATATGTCCTTATGAATTAACGACACATTGAATGTCTTTACACACAAAATATAGTAAAATTTGCACAAATGTGCATTAGCTTGTAATAGCTAGTAGAAAGGATTGAGAATGTTAGAATTCTTTGAATGTTCAAATTTTAGGTTCATTCTCACATGTCCTAGGATTGATTAATATATAATATATCAACCAACCAATTTATATTTTAGACCTTCTATACTTTGTTCTTAAACTTTTAATGATTAATATGATAGATCTATAGAAGTGTTCCAATAAAATGATATTCCTTTAAAACTAATAATAATTGCCATTGTTGACAAAAAATCCATACTCAAGTCCAAGTTTTTACACTTATTATTTATAGTAAACCCTAGTGTGATGCAACAAATGTTAAATTTTTTAAAATAGATATTAATGCATAATCTCTCACAAGGATTAGATACAATGAAACTATTAAGAAATTGAAATATTATAATTAGAGCTAGTTTCCTAGAACTAGAGAGCTATACAAATGTAATAAGAAAAATAGCATAAAGAAAGTTCACAATCACATGCATAAACAAGGAAGGTGAGGGGGTACACATATAGGAGTTGTGTGAGAGAAGAGGTGACGAGATTGACCAATAGGAAGTGCACATCACTAAGATCTAAATATAGTAAGAATGCCTCCTATTGGAAGTAAAAGACACCTCATCCTACACCTCAAACTCATGAATCACCAATACAACCTAAGAAATCTTAACTAAAATGAGGCTTGGGCTCTCTTTGTGGCATTTGAGAAATTTTTTAAATTGGGTTGGAAGAAGATAACTTGTGAGATGGATTCTATGGTTTTTGCCATTCTTCTTAATAATGGAAAGTCTCAAGAGTCTTATTAGATGTTGGCTTCTTATTTTGAATAAATTATTTTCCTTTTATAAAATTTATGAGTGCATCTCCTTTCTTTATATGCCTAGAAAATTGAATGTTGTTGCAGATTGTTCAACTAAATGAACCTCTAGAATGTTGATCTCACTTAGAAGGTCATACATTGGTTTTCCTTATCATAGTCTTTGTAGTTTCTCCAACTCCTAAAAAATGATTTGGTTTGATCTATTTGAATTTTTTTCTTAGTATTTTATGTTTTATTTGTTTCATGATTATTCTTGGTTCCTAGAGGTGGTGGATTTGTAGACAACCTCCTTGGATTTTTACACTTTGGGCTTTGGTGACAACTATTATTGTTTAGAAATATTTTTGTAATTATATAAAATTCCTTAATTAATATATTTATCTTTTCACCAAAAAAAGTGTAGAAAAAAAGAATAATCACCTCAATCTAGATGAAAATATAAGCCTACACTGGCACTCCCCCTTAAGCATAGCTTAGGTGGGGAAAAATGGGTCATGCAAAATGAAGTTTAATGAGGTACCCATGTATATAAAGATCTCATATATAAATGAATAAATGTAGAAAACCAATAGAAAATCTCCCTTGTAAAGAGATAAAAGACCCTTCCAAAATGGAGAGAAAGATTTCACTCATAGTTTGAGAAAGAAAGAAAGGAATATCTATCCCCCCAAAGATGTAGCCTCTAATATCCCTACAAGATCAATGACTTCACATTGCAAAGAAATAATTTAGGTACATATTGTCTCATAACAAATGATGAAATAGGTCCCTTCACATCGAAAAATGCATCTGCATTTTGGAAGAAGGAAAACCTAAGCTAAAAGTCTACTAACTTCCCACTCAAAAGGTGGAATGAAGGGAAATAAAACAAAGAAAATCTCTAGAAAATGCTCGCATATATCCAATCTAGTTCTCAATGTGCTCTAGAGTCTAATCAAGAGTCCTAGACCTAACTATTGAAGATGGAAATAAGGAAGCATTAAATGAATGATAGAGAACAAGAGAGTTTAATAGTACCCTAATTATGTATCCAACTTAGAGAAAATCTTCCTCCAAATAGAAAAAATGGGTCCTAGCAATGAGGTCATGTAAGGTACCCATGCACAAGTATGGTTCCCTAAAGAGAGGCAAACAAAACCCCACCTGCCCTAAAAAGGAGTATAAATATGTCTTAAAATACTACTCAATAAAGTTTATTTTAAATTGTGATAAGTGTTGATGATAAATTAGGTACTAAATAAGACTCAAAATGGATCCTAATATTGGTATAATAACTAAATCAAGAACCCAGTACTCCTGTAGGTGTCAACATGGATGATTAGATAGGTGAATCATAGGATTTAGAAACTATAGGTTTTGTCACAATGTAAGCATGTAGAGGTGGAGAAAATACATCCAAAGAAGTAAGGTGTAATACCATTAGAGTTGTCATTAAAGAAGATAAATATCCATAATAGTGTTATCAAGATTTAGAATGTGAGAGTCCACAAATAGATGTAAAAATTCTAATAAATATGCCTCCCAATGAAGTGAATCATGTAGACATGAGGAAACCTAATATAGAGAATTACTAGAAGGCCTCAAATAAGTGACTTTAAACTATAATAAAATAATAGGTGATAGAGCAATGCCTTGCAAGAGAAAATTTATGTCCTTGATGGTGTCATGTATAGAACTAAAATGTGGGACTCTACAAATAAATAAAGATATGCTTTGTAGGAAAGTGTTTTGATGAGGAAAATCTAAAAGACATATAATCTTGATGAAAATGATCACTTGAATTTCTTAAAGAAGTGACTTTGAACTCTAAAGCGACAATAGGTACAAGAGAAATGTCATCAACTATAAATGGGGTATCAAAAGGGAAAGGATTGCTAGAAATCTCAGTATCAACTACATGTGAAAGGTTCTCAAAGGAAGAATCATAATTGGATGGAGAATTGGAAGGCCTCCATATAGATATCAAATTGTAGTCCAAGCATTGAAAGGGAACTTTATGTTCTCAATTTGATACAAAAAAATCCTTAAATATTATTACAAATTAATCCATATGCAATGTCATTATTGTTTATACATTCACACTTCTATTGGTAGTAACTTGGCTCAAGAATGAGTCAAAGGAAATAGGCATTACATCTTGTATCTCATTTTTCAAGAATAAATAGTTCTTCAAATTTAGCATTACAATATAATGATGAAATTTAATATCAAAATCTATGATGAAATATCCTAGAATGGAACTTTATCTTAGTTTCTATTTTACAATAACCCCATAAAACCACCAAATTTTTACAAGTGTTGGCACTTTATATTTAGTGAAATTAGAATACAATATTCTAAATTAATATGGTTTTATAGGGCCCAAAAATAGCCAAAATTTGAAAGTAATATGTGCTTGTAGAATAGGGAAAACAAAAAAAAAAATTAAGCATAAGCACAAAAAAGGAGCTCATTTGAGAAATTTTTAAGCATAAGTAGGTCTCAAAAATATGAATAGACAACAAAATAAACTCAAATTATAGAAATTAAGAGTTTCAAATAAAAGACTAATTATATACCCCTACATAATATGTGAAATTCTACCCATTTCAAAAAAACATTCTGAAAAAGGTCTTTGTAGAGACAACATGACCTATAATTAGCCCAATGTAATCATAGAAAAACACTCCTAAATTTAGCTTAAGTATAATAAATTAAAAGGGGCATAACAAAATTAATTAATGACTAATTAATTATTAGGTGATTTTATTAATTACTCCAACAAGGTATGACTATTTAAATTTTTGTTGTCTAGGGTTGCATCCAAGGTAGAGGCTTTTTAAATGTGTGTGGTTGATAAATCTCTAGATATCATTTTTTTTAATTATTATTTATCCCTTAGTTTAGACTCCATTATATCAACCTAATATCTTTATGTCTTAGTTGAGATATGTTTTTGGTTGTTCGGTTGTTCTGGGAGCCATTCTAGTAGGACCTAGATCTTTCAAGGTTCTATGTTGCTCAATGAAATTAAAATAATTGTTGGTTGCCAATGTTGTTTGTGAACATGATTTAGGCTATTCTTTCCTAGCTTGACTATTTATAGACTATAATATGGTCCTTAGATGGAATTTATAGCCTTATGATGCATGTATTATATGTATTTGCTTCTCTCAACTTCTATAGTCAAAGGTTTTAGGTGTCTTCCCTGTATACAACTCATCTATTATGGCAGTTAACTAGAAATGTTAGACATGCAAGTTAATCTTCATAGTTTATTTTTGCAAATGTAAATATTGGATATATCTTCCTATCATTACCAACCTATCATGGGTGCTAAGTAATAATGGCTCTCACTCCACAAACCTTAATATAGAAGGGAAAACAGATAACCTTAATGACATGTCTTTCTCAATATTAATTATTTTGTTATGAATAATCATAAAGCATTAGGTTAATGTATCTTTATATACATATTAATTTGTTGGAGGGATAAAAGCTTTTCGAAAGGATGAAGTAATAGAAAATTTTATTTTATACTCAAAACATAGACAATCTTGACATGTATGCTCCATACTTATTAGTTGGTATAAACGACATGATGTTAAATGAGATTCTTTAAAAATTAAACTTATCAATTTTACATTCTACTTAAATTAATATCAATCTAGTTAAGTTTCAAATATCTCTTGCTCATGACCTACTTACAAACTATATGGTTTTGCTATCCTCTACCATGATCTACAAGGGTTTCCTTTCATAAGCCTATGTACCATTATAAATGGTGGGTCCTATGATTAAAATGACTATCATATCCCTTTCTTTAAACCAGTCCTAGAAAATAATAGGACAACCCTACATGAAGAAGTCATAAGACTTTGGTTTTGCACATCACATTATAAAAGGTCTTTTCCCACTTGTAGAACCCAACGAGATATAGGATCCAACTTCTACAATAACACGTGATGGTTGGAGTAAAAGACTCTATGAGGGAATAGGTAGAGGGTTATATACCCCCTAAAATGTAGCTTGCTCCTTTTCTTTTGAGGCGATCATTGTAATATTAAATCTTATGAGCTACCCAAAGATAAGCTTATAATTGCTCTAGATTGACAATAGTCAAGGAGCATGCTCTAAAAGTGGAATGCTTTGACCATAACCTAGATTTAGCTAGGTATCACCTAGGTATGTAGGTGATGGATGCTAAAGCTTCTTGTGAGGATTGTCCATTTCTTTTGCCAAATTAGTATGTAAACCATAGATCTAGTGGCATACAGGTGATGGATGTCATTTTCTAGCTCTTAGCAATCCTATACAAGAAAAATACATAACAAAAGATGAATAAAATAATTAAGAGGAGATATTTCCTATATGGAAACTTTATTATCTCTTTTCTTGCATGATTGTGTTCTAAAATAGTAAAGGGTTGTATATCCCCTAAAATGTAGCTTGCTCCTTTGCTTTTGAGGTGATCATTGAAATAGTAAATCTTATGAGCTGCCTAAAGATAAGCTTATCATTGCTCTAGTTTGAAAATAGTCTAGAAGCATGCTCTACAAGTGGAATGATTTAACCATAACCTAGATTTAGATAGATATGACCTAGGTATGTAGGCAATGGATGCCAAAAGCTTCTTGTGAGGCTTGGATTTCTTTCACTAGATTAGCATGTAGACCATAGAGCTAGTGGCATGCAAGTGATGGATTCCATTTTCTAGCTCTTAGCAATCCTATGCAAGAAAAAAGATATAACAAAAGATGAGTAAAATAATAAAGAGGATATATTCCCTATGTGCAAACTTTAGTATCTCTTTTTTTGCATGATTGTGTTCTAGAATAGTACGAAAGGAATATCTTGGTAATGGTTGGTTTTTAGTAGGTGGGTGCCTTTCTCCCTAAATGATTGTCAACGATATCCTTTCTCTTGATGGTTCACATAATCCACTTGGATGGGATAGGTAGGGGCCTTTATCCATATGGTTGGGATCAAATTACACCCTAGTCCCAAACATAATTGATGCAAAAGGCTAATGAACTGACACATTTCCAAGTAGTACATCAAAGGTATTGCTTCTTTAATTGTTGATAATTATTATATATTATCTAAATATGGTTATAAATATTTATTGATCATACTAATTATATCTTTAAAGATTTATTCAACAACAAGGTCTAAAATTTATGGTTTCTTATGGTCCAAATGGGAGAGATTATGAGCAAGTGAGATCCTACTATCTTAACTAACCTTTTTCTCTATTGTGAAGAGATTAGGCCTAAAAACTTTTGCACAACTATAATATATAATTTGTTTCACTAAGAATCCTTCTTTGGTTGCATGTTGGGCTATTAGATTGTTAGTAAGTCTGTCAGTGCTTAATAGGCTATTATTGATCTATAAAAGGTAGTAACTAAGGGAATTATTATAGGTCCCTATATGATGGCCTTAGTGATACTACTAATTAGTCTTCCATCATATCTATTACTTACGTCATTCCTTCACTCTCTTTTCTTTCTTCTTTTAATTTTATTCTCTATTTTTAATTATTTCCTCTACCTTATTCATTCTAATTCCCATGTTTATTTAATTCTCTCCCCAAACACCAGATCTAATTTCCCTCAATAGTCATGTATTTTTGGATTTCCTCTCTTCTCTATGCTACCACCTTAGTGCCTAGTTCCTTGATAGTCATTACTTATTGTGCACCACCATACCTCTTTATAACACATACCTTCATCCTGTATAATAAAAAGAATAAAAATTTGAAATTTCTTTGGTTTGAATTACCACTAAGTTTTTCTTTTGGGATATATTATGCAACAACAACCAAGATTTTCACAAAATAACTAGATATTGACCAAAAAAAAGGACTAAGGTTTAAGGTTTTATACTTTATTATATATAGTAAACCCTAACGCGAAGCAAAAAAAAAAGAAATATAAAATAAAAATACAAATTAAAGTATAAAAAAATTACACACATATATACATAAAGTCATATATTAATATACTTTATTGTCTTATATAATATTTCACACATGCCTTATACTCTCACATTATCATCTTCCACATTTTTCTATATATTTCTTCCGGTACACATTCTTGTAAAACATGTAATTCATATAACTCGTGTTCCTATCTCCTACTTTCTTGTTTTTTATACAACCTCTTAATACCTCTTCATAATATTGTAAATATTAGAGTGTTAAACAAAAACACTTATTTTTTACCTTAAATTTCAAAAGCATTTATACATAAAATTTATATCTTCATGTGCCTAGTAAGTAAAATAATTTCAAAAATGAAATAACATAAATTTTAAGTAAATAAAATAACACCAAATTAATATCTCTCAGTTTTTATATATATTTATTTAATATTTGGCTACTAGTACATAGTATACCTTTCTTTAGAAACAATTATGTAAACTGATATATTTGGTTGTATCTTATATAGACTTTTGAAAAGATAGGCATTCTAATTTTACTTTATAATTATTATTTTTTATTTATAATGTTTTTTCTTTATTTACTTAATTTTTTATTAAAAGAGTTATTTTACTATTATAATAAAAATATTAACTAAAAAAATGATTAAAATTGTTATGCAATTTGATAAATAAAATAGTAAATAATTATAAATTAACCAGTAAGATTATTTTTGAAATAATTATTTATTTTAACTTTTAGCTAAGACTTTTTTTAACATTATTTACTTGTTTAATTTTTCAATCATAATACAATAAATCATAAAAAAATATTTTCAAATTTTAAAAAGATAAATGAAAAATAAAAATTGAAGACAATTTTTATTTGATGAGTTATTTTATTTTTCTAGACAAATATCATTTTTTAACATCTATTTAAATAATGTTTACTTCACATATTTATATTTATAATTTACTTGTTTTTGAAAGAACAATGCTTATTCTCCGTTAATGAGGCTTTAAAGTAGGTTCATCCGATTTCTCACCTGAGAAAAGGTGTAAAGTGGTCACCTCTACAAGATGGATGGGTCAAGATAAATTTTGATGGGGGGTCACATGGAAATCCTAGAGAAGCAAGAGCTGGTTGTGTTATTCATTCTAGAAAAATATCTATTTAAATAATGTTTACTTCACATATTTATATTTATATTTTACTTGTTTTTGAAAGAACAATGCTTATTCTCCGTTTATGAGGCTTTAAAGTAGGTTCATTCGATTTCTCACCTGAGAAAAGGTGTAAAGTGGTCACCTCTAGAAGATGGATGGGTCAAGATAAATTTTGATGGGGGGTCACATGGAAATCCTAGAGAAGCAAGCGCTGACTGTGTTATTCATTCTAGACAAATACCATTTTTTAATATCTATTTAAATAATGTTTACTTCACATATTTATATTTATATTTTACTTGTTTTTGAAAGAACAATGCTTATTCTCCGTTTATGAGGCTTTAAAGTAGGTTCATTCGATTTCTCACCCGAGAAAAGGTGTAAAATGGTCACCTCTAGAAGATGGATGGGTCAAGATAAATTTTGATGGGGGGTCACATGGAAATCCTAGAGAAGCAAGAGCTAGCTGTGTTATTCATTCTAGACAAATACCATTTTTTAATATCTATCATATTTATATTTATATTTTACTTGTTTTTGAAAGAACAATGCTTATTCTTCGTTTATGAGGCTTTAAAGTAGGTTCATCCGATTTCTCACCCGAAGAAAGGTGTAAAGTGGTCACCTCTAGAAGATGGATAGGTCAAGATAAATTTTGATGGGGTCACAAAGAAGCAAGAAGCAAGAGCTGGTTAGAAACTAAACAAATGGCTGGGGGTTATCAATGCATATTTAGTTGTAAAGATTTTAAGATTTCTCACGTATACCGAGGTGGTCATGTGATGGAAGATGAGGGAACAAATGTGGCTATAGATATGGGTGTAAACAAGGTTGTGCTAGACTCGAAGCTAAGTGGCATGTGTTTCACAAGGCCAACATTGGGAGATCGTGGATCCTTGCAGACACTTAAATGTGGAAGGACAAACGAAAATCGTTACCCCTCAAGGCAATAACTGGAGAAGTACTGAAGCTCGAATGGAAATTATTACAGTTGGGCTTTAAAGGAAATGATGGGTGACTCATTTTCACAACCAAATGTGATATTCCGCAGAGCCAGAATGAACACCATAATTTGTTTGAAGGTGAAAACGAGGCAAGTGGATTTCTTGGGCGAGCTTTCAGAGAGGCGATTGATGGAAGTCTTTAAGTCTAATTAGGGGATGGTGATGCATGCGATGAGGTTGGTCCTAGGCGACATTTATACAAATGAGGCGACACCGTACCAAGTGAATACAAACGTGGTGTCGATGTTCATGTCAATGCTATTCGATGCAGGTGAAGAAATAAGGGCTATGGAGAAGATCATGGAAACCTTAGTATGGCCACGCTAGTGATGGGGAATGAAGGATATCCTACTCCGTATTAGTGGTGAATTTCTTCTAAGATATCAGCGGGATATGAATTAGGGCACCCATTCCTTACAGGCAAATTGAGCGGGAGCTAATCTGTTCTCTATATTTTGTGTTTCCTACGTAGTTAATTTACAGCTACTTTTTCAATGGGTTTGAAATTTTCGGACTAAGAAGTGTACGAAGAATTTTGTTTTTAGAATGGAGAATGGCCCGGAAGACTTTCAGTACTTCCACTTACTTCAATTTTCTGGAGACCAAAGAACATTTTAGGGTTCGAAGAACAGGAGATTCAACCTACGATTGCAGTGACGGACCTCAATTCAAGTGTCTCAAAAGCATTGATCAGGTTAGCAGTCTAATTCTACACTGAAAATATAAAAATAATTACTATTTTTGTTGATTCTTGACACATTAGCGAGACCACCTGTCTCAGGGAAAATTATGTTAGCATAATTATTAATCCACTGGGAGGTTAGAACTTTTTCTTACCTGTTATTTGTTAATTTGGGCTTTAGATTGCCTCATAAAACAAAACAAGCGTTGTAGCTATTTTTCCTTCCCAATTGAGGAGTACTCATAAGGTCGTATTTTGGTTTTGTCATAAGCCATTATTTGCATTATTGATTTAATTGGTCCTAAAGATACTTTGGAAAACTGAGGTTTTCAATCTCGGAATTATCAATAAGATTTCCATAACCATGAGATTCCTATACAACTTAACGTAACCTGCTTCGACCTAGACCCACTTTTTAAATAAACTATTGTGATATCTGGTGCCTTCTGGGAATTCAGAGGGACGATATATGTTTTTCGGACTGTGTTTACTGAGGTACGCAATATCTCTTAATAGAGTGTGGAAAAAGCTGCTTCTCACTATTTTCCATCCTGTCATTATAGATACTTAACCCCCATGTTCTAGCATCGCCTACCACATATTCATTTTTTATTTAAATAAATTAAAATAATTCCTCCCTCCCATCTCACATGATTTAAATAAAATTTATTATTTACATCCCACCTTTACAGTTAAAAAATATAAAATAATTATTAAAATTCTCTTTTTATCTCCACCTTCCATTGCACAACCAAATAACCGAACTCAATCCCACTGGTTAATCCTCTCAACTAATCTTGACGGTTGATCCACTCAATCAAAAAGTTTTAAATCTACCCTTCCATAAGTTGTCCTGTCATTGTAGACACCAAAAAAACACCCACGTTCTAGTGTCACTTACTACATATTCATTTTTCTATTAATTAAATAAATTAAAACAATTCCCCCTCCCATCTCACATGATTTAAATAGAACTTATATTTTAAATCTGTCCTTTACATCTAAAAAATATAAAAGTATTATTAAAATTCTCCTCTTTTCTCCTCCCTTCATCTCACAACCAAATAACCAACTCAATCTTACCGATTAATCCTTTCAATTAATCTTGATTGTTGATCTACTCAATCCAAAACTTATAAACCTACCTTTCCATAAGCCATTTGGAAGGATCCTCAGTTTGAAATACAATGTTATGCTGCCACTGTGAGCAATCACATTCCATACTCTTTTCAACAGCAAATCTTTTGAGCATAACTGCCCTTTGGTGCATTAGGAATCTTATGTGGGTAAGAGCTGCTTTTATTCATGTTTTTCAAGTTTCCTTTGCTTGAATTGAGGTGTAGGTTAATTTGAAATAGGGTTTTAATTTTCATTTCTGTTTCATGTTTTTCTATACACAATCATTGTGTCTTTCTCACATAGATAAAGGAGGTAGCTACTCAAACGCATTCATGGCATACACAAAGATGTACAAATTAGTTGAGGTTTTTATACCATGGGTGGTATTTAGAATTAGAATTAAAACCCAGCTTACTATGTAAAGGGCATTACCCTACTTGGCAATGGGGTCATCACAAGCATACCTTGCAAAATCAGAAAGTTACCGAGTACGTGTGAGTTTATTTTGCTCCAAGAGTATGCATAGGGTTTACTGGCCGAGTTTTTTTGCCGACTAGGTGGAAAAACACCAAGTTTTTTTGCTAAGTATTTGGAAAAATTCATTGAGTTTTTGGCAAGTACTCACCAAAAAACTCAGCAAGTCCAACAACTTGTCTCACTGTGCTAGCAACATGTCAAAATTGTGGAAAAAGATGTGGTTTAAGCACTCTAAAAACTCTACTTTTTTTTGGCTTTATAAGCATTTTTTTTCCTTCGAAAAATTATGAAAAGGTGTGTGTGCTCTAATGTTATGTGTGGTTTTCAAGGTCTTCATTTGGGCTTGGTGTCAGAGGCGCCACCCCTCGACCCACCCTGTATTGCGAGAGGGAATGCACAAGGGGTGCTGCCCTTGGACCTCGTGAGGGATGTTGCCCTTCAACCCCGTTGAGGGAATTACCCTAGGACCCCCACCAAACTCATTTGATACATTTTGTAGTTATATTTTGCTTAAAATTTATTCTTTTTTTTATAAATTATATTTTCTTAAGTCCAAGTGTTTCTAAAGTTGCCAAGTATTGCCGACTACTCTTTGAGATTGAAATATTTGACTTGTTGAGTACTCTCCAAGTCCGAGTCTTTGAACTATGATCACATTCAAGAGATCAGTCTGAGCCTTGTGGATGAGGTGATAGTACAACCCATACCAAGTGGACTGTTGGGGTTGTGGTTACTGTTGACGCCAAAAATTGACGAGATAACAGTGCCTTTATGGGAAACTCAGTTCAAGGGGGACCCCTTTGCGCCAAACTGAGTGACCTCCGGATTTTAAAGAAGCCGGCTTCTTCTATATAATGGTTTTTGGAAAGGGAAAAGGAAGCAGATATAATAAACAAATACTAATCTAAGGCGATGCGCCAAAGCTTTCTGATAGGCACGATAAATCATAGACTCAAGGGCCTGAATGTTATTGATATGTTCCAAAACACCGGAAGTTCAAAGCAATAGCATAAACAGTTCATTCGATTGACATAAAACAGTATCGCATACATTCTTACTGCTAAGAAGAGTCATTAAGACATGATTTAGACCAGCAAGTTTGCATTCAATATATAGAAGTCCCCTCAAATGAAATGTTTAAGACCATAAAAAGCACAGTTCACAGTTTAATCAAGACATGAAAAAGCAGAAAGGCCCTAACAATAGGCACACTGCTCCTTTGCTAATAAACATGCAAAGAGGCTCCCCAACGCCTCTTTAAGTTAAAAACCAAGATTCTTCTATAAAAATCTTGGACCCTTTGTCTCTCAACGAGAGTATATATAGCCTGGAGAGCAAAATCCCAATCACCGGAGAGAGCGTAAATCGTAAAAGATTCCACAATCTCCGTAATGATGCCCTCAATAAGAATATTCCCACGCCGCTATGAGAGCAAAACAACGTAGGCCAAAGATCCGGGCTATCGGCTATTAGCGCGTTCTTTGAAATGATGGCGTTGGTCCCAACCAAGCTGGTTTAATGAAAGTGTCGCCCACCGCCTTAGAGAACCATGGCGAGCAGCAGTCAATGACACTATCCCGCTCAACCATCTCACAGCTTGCTTTGATAATCAATGTAAGGCACGTGGCAACAAACCACGGCCCGAATGAAAACTCCTCCTCCATCGATTGGGAGCTTGCGGAGAAGTGACACGTGTTCAGGGGACTAAGGCTACTTTGAAAAACGGGGAAAGGCCACATGAACCGGGTGGCGAAAGACGCGTGGCCGCGTTTCGCAACCCATGGTGCTCTCGTCCCTACTGTTGTTTTAAAAGCTACGAACCGCTGACACGTGAGCGAAGGTAGGTCCCGCCAGGAAATAAAGAACGCCAATAGAAATCTTTCACAGCCCACCGCAACATACTCTACTCTTGCTAGGGAAAGATTGCGATATACCGCCACGTACAAAGATGTGGGCCCCGTTTCGCAACCCGTAGGAAACATAAAGTAATAGAAAATGAAAAACCCCACAGGCGAGACACGTGGCGCCCAGTGCAGCCTTTCAGGAGCCGAACGGGGAGCCGCTTGCCGAAGTTGCGAAGCAAGGAATGCACTATATGCAAAAAAGGGAACCCGAAGGGAGCTGCTTGGAATATTATTTCAACAGCCTTTTGGCGACTATCGGGCGCCGATAAGGAACGAGAACCCAAAAACTCTCTCGTCTCTACGGCACTGAGCCTCTAGGGTAAATGAGTTAGAGCTTTGTGGCGTACCAAGTAGCAATCTATTCAATTTCTCGCCGGATGGTTTCATGTCAAGCAAGAATTCCTCTTGTGCTCCACTCTGAGATCATTAGCTTTCTTTTATGAAAACACCTCCGCGTGTCGGCTAAGTTGTTTTGCTGTGGGAACGCCACTGAGAGAGGATGAATGATTGCCTCGATATCTGCTGCTATTGGGGGGCTGCCGAGTTCCTTGAATGCCTCCGGATCGTTCTCCTTCTGCTCAATGATCTCGGTAATCTGCGCAGCCGTGGCAATAGTGCCATCCTCAAGAAATGGGGACGGTAATCCCAACCTGCCTAACTCACAGAAACTCTCTTGAATGCCATCCAGCTCTTTGTTTAGAAAAGCCGCTGCTGCCTTAGTACGCTGGAAAGCGGAGTGGCAATGAATGAACCTATTTGCCGTTTGAGCTGCGGTGTCCCTATCTTCAATACCTGCCCCGACGAGGATCTCGTCTGAGACCGAGTATAGCTTATTCAACAAGTCCCTCGCCTCAGGAACCTTTTCCAGGATGAAATGCGGGAACTGTTCCATTGTGTCATGGGCCTCCTGATTGAGTTTTAACGCCTTGTCGATGAACTGGAGGGTAGGCTGCAGATTTAGGCAGAAGGTTTTGATTTTCTCCCAGTGAGAAATGTACAATTGCCTGACCAGTGGGATGATATCCAGTTGGGCAGGGGCTGGTAGCAGGGAGGCCTTAAGCGAAGAAATCTCTGTGTCTCGTGAAATGAGAGCCTCGGCAAATTCTGCCTTCTTCTTCTTCTCAGATGTCCACAGCGCTTCATAGTTGTTCATTTGTTTCTGCCAATTCTGTTCAGCTCTAGAGTGGTTAGCCGATTGCTCTTCTAATGAAGCTTTCGCTTCTCGGAGCTCATCTTCTAGCTTGGTCTTCGTTTCTCGGAGCTCCTCCTCCAGTCTATTCTTCAAATCTTTGAATTTGGCCTCTTTTTCCTGTATCTTCTGCTGATGCTGATCTTGTAGGCGTTCCATCTCTTCGCCTTCGCCACTGATCGAATCATGAGCGTTTCCAGCTCTTTTCCTCCCATCGACAAGCTCATATGCTCGCTTTAGTTTGATTCCCTTCGCGAATTTTTATCACGGCTATTTACTCTGTCTTTGTAATTTCCTCACTGAAGCCCCAGCTTTCATTCTCTCAAGAAAGTTAGCTCTTTTCGCTATTCTGGGCGATGGTCCTTCTCTAAGGATTTCTCCTTTGTCTCTAGAAAATTCTTTTCACCTGCCCTTGGTCGCCTTTGAGTCATGTTTCATCCTCTTTTCATTGTGACTGCATTTTAGAAATCTAAGGGACTACCAATTCAGGGTTCTCCATGATTTCTTGACTTTATTCTGTGGGTTTGCTTTACTCTCATGTCCAAATCTCGACAAAGATAAATATCATAGTCCTCTGGTTGCATTTCTCCCTGAGGCTTGTTTATCCTTGGGTACATAGTTGCAAACTTTACTTCTTGGCGGGCCTCGTCATACGAAGCCTGTACTCTCGGTTCGGCGGGGGCATTGTCATCCTTTGCCCTTCGTCGCCTCATTCTATTTGCGCGAGCCTCCTTCCCACAATCTATCTGTGCAAGGAACTCAGCTGGTGATGAAACCAGCCCACCTGCGAAGGGAACACCGGAAGGTAGGGCGTAGGGATAGGTAACTTTCATATGCGCCCACATTTGTTTCTTCTGGAGGGTGACAGTTTGCGGAGAAAAGTGTGGCACGTTCCATAGCTTAGCTCTAGGGGTTTCACCGGGTTGATATTTGCAACGCACAAACCTAGATTCAAAATGTAAAGGCCTCGCTGGGTCGGCGCAAAAGAGTCAGCCGCCCGGGCCTGGCCTGTCGTGGTGGAAGGGATCCGCGGGCATCGGAAAAGAGTGGTGGCCGGCGAGGAATATCTGATAGCGAAAGTGAGGAAAGTCCGGCTGCCGCAGAGGGCTGCTAGCATGCCCGGAGGGGTGATTATAAACGGTTGGGTTTGCGAATATTGGGCAAATCCCCCAGAATAAGATGGGCTAGAAATAGAGGGTGGAGGGCTCGGACGAATGGCAGGAGTTGCCAATTGAGCAGGGGCGGACGTGAAAGAATGAGATGCAAGAGAGGAAGGAGCGAAATGTACCTGCTGACTGGTCGGCGGTGGCATTTGGATCGTCTGGGACTCGACCGCAACCTCTGGCATTTGACTAGCAGCGGGTGTTTCCCCTTCGGCCGGTTCATGTGAAACTGTCCCAATAACACTTTCCGTGCGTTGTCTTTTCGCGGGGGGACACTCACTAACCTCGGCAGTCGGATCTTTCTGCTGGGGCACTAGCCTGACCGATTTAGCGGCCCATGTGCGCGTAAGTGAGCTCCTTGATATGTTAAAGCGCACATTAGTGCCGACATAGGCGGGATGCTCGGGGGCATCACCTTCCTGCGAAGATATCGCCCTCTCTTCCTCCTGCTCATCGGAACCTTTCGCTTCGCTCTTGTTAGCGCTGGAGGTCGGGCTGGGATGGCCTTCATCCCAGTGTCTTTCGAATTCCTGGTCGTCCTTCAATTTATTATAAGGAGCCTTCAACTGCCCTGTTTCTTGGCGGTATATCCAGAAAGCTTTTATTTTTTCATCGCTCCATTCCTCGTCCACTTTCAACTTGTTAAGCATGCTGCACTCTATCGGAAAGTTGTCCCTAGCCACGGCCACTGGAAAGTAGAACTTGTGCCATGGGCCTCTGGTATCCGGCGTAGGGATTTGTGCCAATTCAACCAGATCTTCATCTTTATCAGTCCGGTTATTACGCCGCTTCTCCCAGTATGGTCAGGAAACATGTGTAACTCTCATATGCGGCTCAGGTAGGTCATTGAAAGGGTTGTAATCCCACCGCATTTCATTTACTACTAGCTCCCAGTGTGTCACTTGTCCCCTAGCACGATGCGATCTTTTGACAAGCTGGCAAGTATTGACTTTAGAAGCTCTTCTGATAACCGGGTTAATCCCTTCTTTTGACCCCTTGTCGCTACAAAACATGAAATCACGACGATACCGCCGGTAAACCCCCAAATACAGCACCTCTATCTATGATGCAAGCCGAGGTGTGAAAGTTGCCAATAAAAGCCCCTCATCTGGCGGATCGCGGAAATCCTTGCCCAGAGCCGTTTCGGCCGCGAAGCTGAGCTTGCGTAAATCCGGCCGCTGTTAAGTCGCGGACGTGATATCACCCTCCTCGGGATCAAATCATTCGTGACCGGCTATGAAATAGTCCGCTACAAGTAGTAGTCATATGTTGCGGAAAGGTAGGGTGTCCATGTAGATACCGGCTTTCTTTTGTTCTGCTTGTCAAAAATTGATAGTGGGATAAATTAGGTGAAGAAATTCGGATTCTGATGCAGGAACATGTGGACCAGGTAGGAAAGAAATCTAAACTTCTTCTCCACCTGATAATTCTCTATTTGATGTATCATTTCTTCAACCATGAACTCAGCAAAATCATACCGCAGTTCGCGCTTCGCCAAATTAGACAGTGTGGCTCACCAGTGCCTCATCTTCTTATCGACCACGCACAAGAAACAAATGCCGCGATGGATATAATCCTCGAGGTCATCAAGGGAATGAACCGCCGCAACAATGGATGCTCTAAGTAATTCAGCGCATTAATGACAATTCCTCTTATTAGTCTCCAATAGGAAATTGGACCGCTTTCATCCTTTTCCATACCTTTTCTCCTTGCTTTGGGCGTAAAACATTTATTTTCCCTTTCTGTCCTTGGGTCGTGAATGCGCAACATATGCCGCGATGGCCTCCTGCCCCATATGAACCTTAAACCGCACCGCAAAGTGGGTTTTGATTATACGCTGGAATACCGCTGTTTAGCGTAATAGTGCACGAATGGGACCATGTATTGTGGCAAACCGCTATACAGACTCTACTTGCCGTTGCCTTCTCCGCCGCTGGTGCTGATAATCTTGCACAAGCCACCTCTCTAAGAGACTTAGGGTTTCTAGCAAACTTTGGATCGTAGATATTGGCCCACTTTTCTCCAACCTTTGAAGTTATTCACCCCCGCCTCTAGCTCCTGTTGGGCTCCCTCACCTTCCTCACCAGCACGCCACATCATCTATTACCGCAAACCCCACAAGAACGAATAAACAATACAGCCTCAGTTAATCCCTCTCGTCAGCCGTTAAGATTTCGCCATCTTTCTTCGCGGCAGAACTTGAAGGTTCGCTGGCCTTTGAATACGCTTGCACTGGAAAAACAGACAGAAAACACTTCACGCACTCCTTAGCTTTTTGGGAAAAGACTTAGGAACAATAAGCGTTATCATGCAATAATAGCAACTTCCCTCAAGGTGGTAGGCGAGCGCGAGCCCTTGCATTTAATTCGGCATGTACCGTTAATTCCACGACTCGTGCAAGATGAGCTGATTGCTTTTTCCGAGGTGGCCGGATTTCATCATTGCTTTTAGGATATCGTGTGATACACCCTGATTTTTCTTGGAAATTGAGCTTGCAACTGGCCTCCTCGCGTTGTGTTAGCATGTACCGGTAATTAATATCCCAGGCCGGAATGATTACGCCAAGCAAACGATCACCGCCTGAAAGAGATACGAATATCGCCTCGGGCTCTGGGATGTGCTTGAGATTTGACACCATAGCATACGGCCATACGTCCCTTCATCAGCAAGTGCCACCCTTTTAATGCTCAATTAATTAACTTGATTTAATTAAGCATGCCTTGAGCCGTATACCATGCGGTATGCCGTTCAAAACGTGGAACAAACGCACTGCCCCTCGACAGCCACATACATCACGTTGTTTACCGCTGGACCGGCATAAGGTTCGGTCAAATTTTCTATAATAGGCTGCGTAGGATAGCAAAATATACACACTTTCTAGAACAAGAAGTGATAGGGAAGTAACAATCGCTAAGTCGAAGTCTTTTCATGTGTTAGATAGTAGCGCCTTTCTAAGATACTTAAAGTGCATTTCTAGGGAATAGTCTTAGGAGAGATGGATATCTCGTATTCAGCCTGACCTCCCTTCCTTCCGGACATCACAAACAAAGATTTGTAGTGAAATTCCAACCTTAGGCCAAGAGAATGACTAAGAACAAGCACTCACCGGGTTTTAGCAGCCATTAAGTGGCTCCTCGCAAAGACCTGCGTGGCGAAGATAAGCATTCCGGGTGAACACCGGCTGTACTACACTTTGTATTACGCTCTATGTCGACATTTGTGTCCCCTACCGCCAGGCTGAAGCTAGGCCAAAGAAATCTTCCGGCAAAGCACCCAAACGCCATGTAGGTTGTCACACACGCCGGTATGGAATCGGCTCGCCAGATGTCGCACACCACGGCATTGGAAGAAGAAGTCGCCTGGCTGCTACTCATTCCTGGGCTGGATGTATCCTCGCAGACCTCAAGTATTCAAGATCCATCAAAGGGCTACCTGTGCTCTTTCTTTACACTTCCTCGCCTGTGCCATAACGCGATACCATTCTACCACGAGAGTGGTATATCGACTTCGTGGACTCGTGTCTTACCCAATCAAATGAGAAATACCGCTGGGCCACGATGTCGCCGCACGCCAGGAACCCGCTGATGGAGAGTGAAGCGACGCCGCCTTAATGGGGCGTTTGTCAAAGCAGCCACCGCGATAAGCAAATGGTCCCCTTGCCTTGGTGTTCGTTGATGTAACCCCTTTGCTCCATATCAGCCTGATAAAAGGCCAACGTATATATATATGCTCTTATACTTTGTATATTTGAAAATCGGCATTCATGCCATTTTGTAACTCAGAAACATGTATATAAAAATATACGTCTCTTTTTGTTGTGAAATTTTATGCTCCTGTTTGCTTCTGCGTGCAATTTTTCTAGGTTTGCCAATTTTGTATGTTTTGTCTCTGTTTATGAGCATACTTTTGTGTTTTAAGAACTCCGGTGCTTCACCCACTAACGATGATAAGCGAATACATAACAAGTCAATTGGTTTTAGCAAAAGGATAGGCCAAAAACAGGAAAGGAAAAAGAAAAAGCGTTATTTACAACTGTACAGGGTAGGGCTTGACGCTTAATGGAACAATTTAAGGTGAATCCCATTAACCGACTTTAGAGGCTCCGCCCATATTTTCCAGCTTTCCGGCTGCAGTACTTGTGTTGTATGTAACTGTAATGATTTTGAAAGCGTCCTTCCCATAAGCTATCAAACTTACCATGTCAGACTGGCTTTGTTCTACGTCACGTGATTTTAGCATCTTCAAATCTCCAATTTCAGCCCTTTGGTCTATTTCGCCCAAACCTGACCTCAAGGACTCCGGGCCGGCCATGGCCTGTGCCAGGGAATTTCTCCCTTTTTTCTTGTACTTCTAATAGTTCGGCAAGCCGAACTTCCATGGCATCATTCTGTTCTATCTCAAGAGATTTCAACAACTGTATCACCGGAATTTCCATAGAGATAGGTAGCAGCGCTTCTTTCCCATATACTAGCTCATAGGGCGAAGTCTTGAGGACTTGTTTAGGAGTTATGCGGTTGGCCCAGAGTGCTTTTCAGAGGTTTTTGTGCCATTCCCTCTGGTGTTCCGAGCCCACCTTTTTGAGAAGTCGGACTAAACTTTTGTTTGTTGACTCGGCTAGGCCATTTCCCTGTGGATAGTAGTTTGAAGATGTTTTAAGGAATATGCCATTTTTCAGTGCAAAGTGACATACCTTTGTGCCTACAAATGCTCTAGCATTGTCCGAAATGATCGTCTTCGGAGGGCCGAACCTCGTCACCAGAGCCTCGAGGAAGTCCACAATCTCTACCTCCGTTGCCTCTTTAAGGGGAACAGCTTCAGCCCACCTTGTGAAGTAGTCTGTAGCTGTTAAAATCCATTTATGTCCCGAACTGGAAACCGGGTTGATCATTCCGATAAAGTCCAAGCCCCATTGAGCAAATGGTTCATCCGCCACGATAGGTTTGAGGGGCATCGCTGAATTCTTCCTTCTGTCGGAGAATAACTGACATTTTTTGCAAGTCTTTACCAGAGAGTAGGAATCATTGAAAAGTGTGGGCCAGTAATATCCAGCCCGTAGGACTTTGATGGCTGTAGTTTTAGCGGAGAAATGTCCACCTTCGTCACTATTGTGAAATGCGTCGAGGATCTTCTGCGCCTCCCCTGAAGTAACGCATCGTAGGAACACACCATTAAAATTCCTTTTGAAAAGGACTCCTTCTATCGTGGTGTATCCGCAGAAATTCCGAGGCCGGTAATATCTTCTTTCTGATGGTGGGAGGTCGCGTACCTTCCGTCGCATAAAACTACTCCTATCTTTCTGCCTAATCGCCTCCCGGGATCCCGATCCGCTTATCGTGACAAGTTCTCGATCGTTTCCTTCTTAGTGTATCTCCACTTCCGCGGTCATATACTCACAATGCATCTTCGGGCTTTTACATTAGTCCCGCTGGGTGGCCCGACCTCAATGTCATACTCTAGGATCTTGGTAATCCAATTAGCCCTTTTTTCTGTGATCTCTCCCTCCATGATGTATTCATGCACACTAGAATGTGCTACATATACCAGAATTTTGCTACAGGAAATTAGATGGCGGAACTTTTTAAGCCCCTTTACTATTGCGAAAGCCTGTCTTTCAACGAAGTTATAATTCACTTCATATTCCTTTAAGGTTCGGGAATAGAAAGCAACTGGATGCTCCCCCTTTCCTTCTCTATCCTTTTGAGTCAGAACAGTAGCGATACTTGACTTGCTACTGAAAGCATACATTATAAAATCTTTATGTTGATCTGGATTGATCAACACTGGGGCTGATGAGATAGCTTCCTTGACCTTCTCAAATGCCTCCCTCACCTCCATTGTCCACTTGAAAATTTGATCATTTTTCAGCATTAGGGTGGATCAATCATTCCTAGCAAAATCGGGAAATAAATTTATCGGGACGAATTTACTTTGCCTTAAAAGACCTGACACCTTCTTATTCACCTGAGAGGAAGTTCTTTATAGCCCTTTACCGCTCGGGTCAATTATCATCTTCCTTCGCACACAACATGTTCCCAACAGCCTTACCTTGAGGTACCAACACATATTCTCAAGCTTAAGGAAACCCGAACTCTTGGTGATCTCTTTGAACACCAACCCGGGGAAATGATCATCTTTAGATTTGGAGAACACAGTAAGATCATCCAAATAGATTAAGATAATCTTATTGATCAGCTCGCTAAATGCGACGTCCATAGCTCTCTGGAAGGTTGCCCCTGCATTAGATAAACCAAAAGGCATTTTAGCGTATGCAAACGTCCCCCACTTGGTGGTGAACGTAGTCTTGTGCTGATCTTCCTCTCTTACTCGAATCTGGTTATAGCCAGAGAAGCCATCCAGTAGAGAGAACATTTCTGATCCCGCGACAATTTGGAGGATTGACTCCATAGAAGGCAAGGGATAGTGGTCCTTCAGAGATGCTTTATTTAGGTCTCGGAAATCTACGCATAAGCGTATATCACCATTCTTCTTTCGGACTGGTACCAGATTTGATATCCAAGTACTATGTTTAATTGGGAAGACAATACGCGACTCAATGAGCTTGGTTAGCTCTTGTGCCATCAAGGCTTCAACTTTAGGGTTGACCGGCCGCTGTTTCTGTCGGATTGGCTTCGCACCTTCTGTTAGCTCAATAGTATGTTGAATGATACCAGGATCATAACCTTCCAGATCATCGTAGGACCAGGCTACTACTCCATATTTCTCACAGAAATTGATAAGCCTTTCTCTATCTTGCTGTGAGACATCTTTTCCGACCCGAAGGTTCCTGTCATCGGAAACCCGAAGATTCTCATAATCACCTTTTTCCGCCACAAACTTCCGCTTATCATTTCGGGCGTCACTACAATCGAAAAAAATTTCAAGAGTAACCAATCCTTTCGGAAGCTTATTTGACTTCAGCTGCATAATTTGTCCCTCGTAGGCCTCAGCGATCTTTGGTTGGAGTTGATCGGAAAATTCCCCTGAGTGTTGAATAAACGAGGCGATGTGTTCATCGCTCTCAAAGACTTGCCAACTTTGGTCATTATCGGGTATTGCTGGTCTAACCAGCACTTGTACTGAATATTTGTTCCGAAGCAAGTCGGAGACAGGATCAAACTAAGCACCTATTACTGCCATGCGGTCTGCATCGCCATTCTGCACTCGGGGAATGGTCAGGATGTTGAAAGCTTCAAAACTTTCTATAAGGTCCCAGATTCGATGCCGATAGGATCTCATGCGGATGTTCTTTGCTGCTGAGACTCCTCGGACCTGATTAACTACCAGTTCTGAATCTCCGAATACAATCAATTGCTTGATACCCATTCGTTCCGCTAGGCTTAGGCCCTGGATTAGACCCTCATATTCAGCCTCATTATTTGAACAAGCAAATTGGAATCGGAAGGCCCTCAACAACTTTTCATTCTGTGGGGATATTAGACATATCCCTACTCCAGCTCCAACTTTGCTCCTTGCTCTGTCAAAATATAATGTCCACAGCTCACTTGCTTGGTCATCGTCGGGCTCTTTGACGACCTTCGGAAGAACTTGGTCTTCGTCATAGATCACATATGTGCCTAAACCGGTAGCATGATAATTTACGAAGGGATCATTATTTATATGTTCACTCAACAGAGCATCTTCGCTATCACTTCGGTCTCCGTTGACCTTCTCCTCCTCCAGCAGTTCGACATTGTACATGTCTTGCTTGGTGATGGAGGTATGTGCGGCTTCAAAGTTAATCAGGGCCTCATTCGCCACATGTTCGGAATGCAGAGCCTCTGATTCTATCTTCATCTTCACGCCATGCTTGGTTCTAAGTATTAGATGTGACCAATCTAAAGACAAATAGCTGCCCACCTTTGAAGTAAACTCTTGAGAAAGGCAAAGACCAAACATTGGCGGAACATCTATGATCACTGTATCTTGCGGGACTGTGATACTCGGGCAGGCAAATAGAGTCAGCGGAAGTGCTTTGATGACACCCACAGTATCAACCTTATTTCCATCTAACTGCATCACCCCTTTCTTCATAGGTTCGTAGCTGAGTCCCAAGGCCTCGGCTATTAGTTTTGGCATAACCGTGGTACTAGCGCCAGAATCAATCATAGCGTTATGTAATAGTTTCTCCCCTATAATGAGAGTCAAGAAGAAGGGTTGAGGTTTTGGCCTACCTCCGCCTTCCGCATGGGATTCCATCGCTTTGTTTGTGACAACCTTAGTTGGTGGCATTTGATAAACCGCCTCGGTACTGGCCAAAGGCTCGGTTAATGCTGGGTCCATCTGTTGCTGAAGCGCTTTTTGGAGTATGGTCTTCTGCTCCGGGATAGCTAGAATGTCCCATAAAGACATATTAGCGGGTGATTTCTTCAACTGCTCTACCACATTAAGAGGCGAGAGCCTCGTAGACTTTGCTCCCTTGCTTTTGTTATAATAATTTCATGGTTGAAAAAGACAAGGATTCAGCTTCTAATCACGTAGCTCTGATTCAAACGCTCCAGACCGGGCGACCGTCCGGAAGTGAAACAACGGGTTCACCGGGTGAATCAATTCCTCTCTTTGGAGCTGCAGTATTATAGTCGACTTACCCGCTGGCGTGCCGCGTTGGACGGTTATTTTGGTAAACACCATTTCGCTCTTCATCCATGAGAAGAGAGCTACGATCGTGAACAATGCTCACTCTTGCTCTAGGGACATTCCTTGTATTTGCGCGGTAAGGACCGCATTCTCCATTGTTGGGGCATATATGTACTCTTCGTTCTCTGTCGCAATACCTTGACTACTTTGCTCTGCTATCCTTTGTTGTAAGTTGCCACGACAATTCTCGGCATATGACGCTGTAAGGAAGCACCATGGATTGATGTCAATAATAAGATTGTTTTGTCCTCGTGGTTAGTTCTCTTTCCGGCGCCATACCGCCAAGGGCGAGGGTAACCTAACCATTTGGTTCCATAGCCTACCGCTGGTGAGTTAGTGCGATGCATTCTCGATATTGATTCTGCTGATAGGTAGGCCGCCCACCTTGATAGTTCTGATACGCAGGCCGCGGAGGCATTGCTTGATTCCGCTTGAGCGTTGTTATATCATTCGCCGTAGTCCGTAGTATCTCCTTGAGGTCGCCCATCTCATTCTTCGGAGAACTCGATGTAGAGGCCAATTTTTCAGGAGCGGCTGTATATGAGTACGCTGACTGGGGAGTCGTTGGCGCACTGGTCGACGCCACCTCTTGTGCTACGTTTGATATCTCAGGAAATATCGGCATAACAGGTCGAGGAGGCAATTTTCCGCAGTCTATCAAGTGATTTTCTGCTTTGATAGCGGTGGCATATGCATCTGGTAGAGTGGCTCCTCCCAGAGACTTGATCATCATAGAAATGTCGGGATTGATGGACTTCAGATAGAACATGAACGCCAAATCTGGGGTCGGGCGGATGGTCACAGGAATCCTCCACCAACTTGAGTGAAATCGGGCATTGAAGTCCGTCAGAGCCTCTTGGGGTGCTCGTTTGATGACGGATAACTGATAATATAGCGAAGAACGATCTCCGTCATTTGAAAACCTTTCATAGAATGGATCTCCCAGGTCATCCCAAGTGTGAATGGTATTAGGAGTCAGTGTTCGGTACCACTCCAGAGCTTTGCCTTTGAAGGATGCAGCAAGGAGCCTCAGGGCTACATTCTGCGCCGTGATACCATGTACTAGGCATACATCCGCTACATCCTGCAAATGCTCTGCTGGCATTTTTGTGTTATCTCCGGCGAATTTGGGAAGAGCTGGCTTTAAAACCGTAATGGCAATCTCTAAACAAAGCCAGGTGCTACCGAAAGGCCTGTGGGAATTTTAAAGATCCCGCCATAATTAAGCCATGCCCAACATGGTGAGAGTAAAGCAGGTGGGTTCGGAACTACATTAATCGACGGGCGCCCGGATCAAGCCCGAACGGAGGCACTAGTAAACCTGGATTATTTGCAGTTTGGGATCTAGTTACAGGCCGATGGCTCATACACCCTTTTAGAAGACGATTTCATTAGTTTGGTCCCACCTATGTTTAAAAAGTGACAAACCGCGACGCCAAAATTCCATCGGTGATAATGAAGCAGCCTTGGTGTTCCTCAGCTCAAGGGGACCCCTTTGGCGCCAAATCAGTGACTCTCCTGATTTTAAAGAAGCCGACTTCTCTATATAATGGTTTTGAAAGGGAAAAGGAAGCAGCATATAATAAACAAATACTACCTAAGGCGCATAGCGCCTAAAGCTTTCCCTTGACATAGGTAATCTATAAATCGAAGTAGACTCAAGGGTCTTCAATACAAGCGATATGTTCCAAACACCTAAGTTCAAAGTAATAGCATAAACAGCTCATTCGATTGGACATAAAACAGTATCGCATACATTTTTACTGCTAAGAAGAGTCATTAAGACATGATTTAGACCAGCAAGTTTGCATTCAATATATAGAAGTCCCCTCAAATGAAATGCTTAAGACCATAAAAAGCACAGTTCACAGTTTAATCAAGACATGAAAAAGCAGAAAGGCCGAACAATAGGCACAGTCTGAAAGTTCCTTGCGAATAAATATGCAAAAGAGGCCTGACGTCTCTTGCTAAAACCAATATTCTTCCTATAAAATCTTGGACCCTTGTCCCTCAACAGAGGGAGTATATATAGCCGGAGAGCAAAATCCCACCGCCTGGAGAGTTGTAACAGAAAGATTCCACAATCTCCCGTAATGATGCCCGAATAAGAATATTCTCAATGCCAAAGTATGAGAGCGTACCAATCGTGGTACAGATCCAGCTATCGCTACAAAAGTGTCTCTTGGAAATGATGGCGTTGGTCCCAACTTTCAAGTTTCTCAAGCTTAATTTAGTGTCGCCCAACGCCTTTAGGGAGAAACTATACAGCAAAGAAGTATTACCATTATCCCGCCAATATCTCACTCATTGCTTCTTTGCATAATCACGTAAAGGCACGCGGAGAAAGCAAACCGTGGACCGAATGAAAACTCCTCCTCCATTGACCGGGAGCTTGCGGAGAAGTGACACGTGTTCAGGGGACGGAGGCTACTTTGAAAACGGGGAAAGGCCACATGAACCGGGTGGCGAAAGACGCGTGGCCGCGTTTCGCAACCCGTGGTGCTCTCGTCCCTACTGTTGTTTTAAAAGCCGCGAACTGCTGACACGTGAGCGAGGGTAGGTCCCGCCAGGAAATAAAGAAGGCCAATAGAAATCCTTCGCAGCCCGCCGCAGCATACTCTACTCTTGCTAGGGAAAGATTGCGCTACACTGCCACGTACAAAGATGTGGGCCCCGTTTCGCAACCCGTGGTAAACATAAAGCAACGTAGTCGAAGAACTCTTTAGGGCGTAGACATCGCGCATGCCTTCAAATATACTTTCGTGAGCCGAACCTGGAGCCGCTGTCGGTTAACGGGCGCTGGAATGCACTATATGCAAAAAAGGGAACCCGAAGGGAGCTGCTTGGAATATTATTTCAACAGTTACCTTGTGGTATTTCACACTTCTATCAAGCTCATTTCAAATACAAATGGTGGTGTTGTGACCTTTTCACACATCACCCCATTCAAAATGGGGACCCCTAATTTTTGTTCCGTCTCTTCTCCTATTTGTCTTTCTGGGGTATGCCCACCTTTGAGCTTAAACGTGAAATTTTGGCTAAGTCTATTTTTAGGGTTTGTCCCTTTCTAGCCAATTTGAGGTCAAGTGGAGTAAGTTGAAATCTGAGACTAACGTTGTTGTCAGCATGCTTCCAGCAGGTTCTCAGCTAAGTTTCATTAGATTCTGACTACTTACTATTTTTAGTAAGTGTGCAATACAGGGCGTTCCTTCAGCATTCTTGGAGTTTTGATCATTACACTGCATCCAGAACACATCAAGCTGCTCACTAGCAAAATTTGAACTGAAACAGACAACTTACTATTTTTAGCAATTCAGCTTCTAGAGCAGATTTCAGGATTTATACGCAAGGTTTTTCAGCGCATGTTGGGTGATCCTTTCTGGGTTTTCTGAGACCTTCGCAACGATATAACATGCAAAGTGAGATAATGACTTTCAGAGTTCAGCCTTAGGAGGCTATTTTTAGGGTTTGCATGTCAGGGTTTTCTTTGCATGTCTGATGATTCCTTATGGGTTTTTTGAGAGCTTCACGATGGTGTGACATGCAAAGCAAGGTGATCAATATTCAAGGACTTACTATTTTTAGCAGGTGCATTCTGGCAACTGCCCAGCACATCAGAATTACAAATAGGGCGAAGTGCAACAAAAACAAGGTCAAACGGAGGTTGTTTGATATACATGCAAGTCAAATTAGGGTTTCTAGCTTCGGGACCCAAAAAGTGGGGTTAAAAAGTCATAATTTTCGAAAACTGGTGTATCCCACTGTGTTCAGCATCTTTTGAGCTATCCACTGGTAAAATTTGAAGGCAATCAGAGCACTTACTATTTATAGTAAGGCATTCCGGAAACTGGCTAAAAATAGTAAACCAATGTCAGGCGCCAGTGTGAACGAGCAGGCCATCCGATGAGGAGCACGCCATTCAAATTTCAAGTCAAACAGAGTTGGGGAAGTCTCAGAAACAGGCAGTTACTATAAATAGTAAACCACCTTCAGGAATGGGCTAAAAATAGCATGTCAGCTCAGGATGGCTGTATGAACGGGTTGACAAGGTCATGAAGGCCCTGTGCTTAAAATTCCAAATCAATTTGAGCTTCAGAAGTGTGAAAATTAAAAGACTTACTATAAGTAGTAAGGTATGGAGAAGCTAGTAGAAGGTAAGAAAAAACGCCTAAGTCTGGAACTTTGTCCTCCTGCCTATGCCAAATGCGCCCACTTCAGTTGGAGATGTTAAAAAAATTTCGAAGTATTGGAATATCCCCCTGCTACCTCCATATGCGCCCAAGGAAGGATGAAGAAGCATAAAAAGTTTCTAAGTTAAAGTTTCATCCACCTCCCTATGCCAAATGCACCCTCACAAGCAAAATGATGAAAATTTTTCTAAGTAATGAAGATATCCCTCACCATCCCTCAAATGCGCCCTCCTCTCAAGTCAAGCATGCAAATATTTCCAAGTAAGAGTTTCATCCTTCCTCACATGCTAAATGCGCCCACTTTAGGGAGGAGTTGCTAAAAGTTTTTAACTGTTGAGAAGTTCATCCTCCGCCCCCTTTGAAATGCGCCCAAGTTTAGAAGGAGGTCAAAGAGTCAAATGTGTTGTTGAAATGTTCATCCTCCTCATATGCTGAAATGCGCCCAAATAGAGGCATGTGAAGACAAAACATGTACATGCAAGGAGGGAATATTCCAACAGGCGTTGAAAGTCAAAATCCTTTTGCATATGCTAAATGCGCCCATCCTTCTCAAGGTATGAAATGCGCCCAAGATAAAGGTAAAGTTGATAAAAAATTACCATGGTGTTGAGGTCAATGAAGGTGAAGTTGGTAGGGGAAAGTTACCAAGGCGTGGTGAAGGTCTTCCTCCATGTGCTAGATGTCGCCAAGGTGAGGTGAAGGTGGAGAATATTGTTGGGCGTTGAAATTAAAAATATTCTCCATGACATGATATATGCTCTCAAGGCATTTGAAAGAAAAATTTTCTAAGTGAGTTGATAAAATTTCTTCGTAGGCCAAATGAATGATTGAAGTTGAGTGGAAATTTTCTAAGGAAAATTCCTTCTTGAGGCCTAATATTGATGGGGTTTAAATATTTTTCTAAGTGTTAGCAAAATTCCACCTCTCTAGAGGAAAATTGCACCTAGACTTGAAGTGATAAAATTTCCTGAGATATCAATGAATTTTCCAGCGGAGAAGTCGGATGATGCCAGCTTCACAGGGTTGATAAAAAAAAATCTCATTCAGAGCAAGAAAATATTCACAAAGATGAAGAACTGGAATAAATTTGATAAAAAATAATTTTCTAAGGTTGAAAATCAAAAAAATTGAATGAATCCCTTCGTTTGTAGACCCATGAATTCATCATGTTCTGAAGGGAATTTTCTTTTGGGTATTGAAGATCTTCGACAAGGAATGGATTTCAAAGTCTTCCACAGTTCGCCGAAGCCTTCAGGATGGAGATTTTTGATGGGCACTTAAATAATGAATTTCCTAAGTAAAAGTTTGAAAATTTTTCTAAGGAAAGAAAGGAAAAAGATGTTGAAATATGTCGCCTTGGCGGATGAATTTGAAGTTGGGCACCTAGATAATTTTTGATCAAATTCCTAATGAAAGCATTTTTCTCGAGCCTGAGTTGGATGAAATATCAAAGTGAAGTACGCCCAAGCAGAATACAAGATGGGTTGGAAATTTGGCTAAGGCATGAAGAATTGGAGGATGAAGTTGGTTAGAGGAAAAACGATGAACCCTATCAGATGAAGAGATCACTCGAACCTTAAAGATCAAAGCATGAAAAATAGGTAAGTAGGGTGAGTTTATATGATGAAGTGTCTTGATACTCTTCTTTTTGTTTGTTTTGCAGGGTGAACGTCGAGACCAGGCGGTGGTGAAGCAAATAGTCCAAGATGATGGAATCATGAAGCGAATACTTGGAGAAAATGGCTAAGTGTTGAGACTTAGTATGTGCCCAGCTCAAGTGACAAAGAAGAAATGTTTCCAAAGCTCAGGGTGGAGAGAAGAAGGTCGTCCTCAAATACTTCTAAGTTGAAGAACAACATCAAGAAGAAAATCATTGTCAAGCAGAAGAATGAGGTTGCAGTCTTGGAATTTCAAAATGAGAACGTGCATGCCATGCCAGAAGTTGAAGCTATTTGATCCAGTCTGCAGTCAAGAACAAGAGTAGTGTGAACACGTTTCTAGACGGGAATCTTCTAGAAGATGGTGGCCATTAATTGCTCATTTATTGCCCCACTACTCTTTGTGACAGTTTTTAGGGTGAATCTTGTTTAGGGCTGAGGTGGCACGATCTGGGCCATCCAGCTGATTGTAATTTAAGCCGTCCATTGGACTTGGCCAGCTATATAAAGGGGTGTTCCCCCTCATTTGTACCTCATTAGAGTTAGAATAGCAGAGAAGGAATAGAGAGAAATTGATAGAATAGAAAGTAGAATAGTTTGATAGTATAGTTTAGATTGAAAAGGAAGGAAAGTCTTCCCTTTGAATACTTTGTAAGAAGTTGTCATGAATGCTTTCATAATAAAAGAGTTTTTCATTGATGGTGATTTCTTCTTTGTTATGAGTAGCTGTCGAGGCTTCTTCGTCCTTCCAATTCACGTAGCATCTTGAAGTAGCTTAAAGTAAAATAGATTTCATTTCATGCAAGTACTTAGTAATTGTGGAATGTGATGCTCGATTTGAACAAGATTTCGCTCATCCATACCACTAGCGGGCTCGCTGACGGTGGGTTCGTCTTGCATGGTCAACTGGATCTCTTTTCAAACTTAACTTCAATTGTGATTCACGTGTTCGTATGCATCGTCTTGATGGTACTTGCATGTTGAGTTATAATTTGAACACCTTTCGCTACTCCTCTGAAGATTGCACCGGTTTTGTGGAAGTTGTCCGAAGCGAGGCAAAGCAAGGCTCGATTGAAGTTTGTGAGAATTGATCGCCATGTCCCACACCTTAGAGTAGACTAGAACCTTCTTATCCCTACACTCATTTAATTTCAGTTCATTTCTGGTTAGCGTTGGGAAACTTGTGCTCACTCGCCAAATCATTCGAATCACGTGAAACCCTTAATCTGTTGTCTGCTATTAGCTGCCAAGCAATTGTGTAAGTCCCCTCGTGATACCAGCAAAATCACAATGAACCAACTGAGGATATTCTATTGGATGAAGGAACCTTGGAGTTAAATGCATGATCTATCTCGCAATCTTAGCATGCAGGAAACTTTGTTCAAGAGAGGATAGGGTATCTGTTGGGAAACTTTATTTTGTGTTGGTGCGGTCACGAAAATCACATCAACAGGTGGAAATATGAAGTTTTTTTATGTCTATCTAGTGTAATGGCATTGACAAAACAGTTAGTTTTATATGATCAGACTAACAGCACAAAAATTTAATTCAAATTCAATACAAGAACATAGCAGATACCTTGGGAAAACCCTCCACTTGAGGGAGAAAAACCTAGCAACAATATATCACTTATATATTGAACAAAAACAAAGAATGTCTCCTTTACAATGAGTCGATTGAAGGGCCAATAAGAAGCATCACAAACTGATGCAAACTCAGATGTAACTCAAATACAACTAGATGGATATTGTTGATTAGAACTCAGCCAACAAAATGCTCTTCTATAGAAATTGCTATCTCCTCTAGATGATTCACACTTTAACTCCAAAGAATAATATTGAACTAAATGAATGGATGATTGCAACAAGGAAATACATCAAATATAAATACAAGAGGAAGTGAAAGGATGCATCCCTTGATCTTCAAGTCGGCCTCCAACAAAGAGATATTCTTTAACTAATCATGTCTTTTCATGAGGTTGGCCATGCATAATAAATAATTATAATTTTCCTCTTAATGAAATCGCATTCATTAACATATATGAAGTCGGCCAAGGAGACATCGCATCACTTCATTAAATCGTGCCATTTCAAAGATGTAATCTCACAATTCAAATAGCTGTTAAGGCTATCATTTGAATTGCCTTCAAGGAGACAAAGCACGCTGGAAGTAGCAGCCCGATTCTGCTTTATAACATCAACACTCCCTCTCAGCTAGGGAGGATACTTCTAGCATCTTAAGACATATCACCTCATCATGATGTCCACCACAATGGCTACAACCATATGTGGAAAAGAAAGATATCACCTCATCATGATATCATATATCACTTCAACGTGATATCAACCATAATGGCTACAACCATGTATGGTATGTACAAGTGTTCATCACTTGCGTGATGTTGTCACCTCAACATGACTTTCACCATGGCTCTCCCAAAGGGTGAAACACAAGTACAAGAAAATCATCACGGACTCTCTCACCTGATGCTGTCATGGAGTCCACCATGGCTCTCCTAGAGGGTGGAACAAGGGCTTTCACCTCAAACTTCTCTTGCAGAGAAGAATGCATTAACAAGGGATTTCACCTTGAACTTCTCTCACAGAGAAGAACTCATTAAAGAGGATCACTGATATTGAGACTCCTTCTGAAGATAGGGTTGTATTCTCCAACATACCGTTTATCTTGAAAGTACACAAACTTTATCCCGCAGCAGGCTTGTGGAGAATGTTCCGCCGCTTTTGCTCATCAGTGTTGATATACCTCAACTAAATCGCCTTCCTCAATACCATAACTATGATATAGTGGTATTTGATCTCAACATGCTCAGTTTTGTCATGAAACACAAGGTTGACAAAAAGCTTCACACAGCTCTGGTTATCACAATGAATGATAGTAGGTTCCATTGATTGTCCAAAACAACCTTGCCATGTAGCCAAGCAGCTTCACATCAGCCTCTGAAATGCCACAAAGTCACCGCCTCCCATGTGTCAAGGTCAATGAAGACCTCTTACAAATTCAAGAGATCATCATAGACCTTAAACTAAACAACATTCGTGAGGGCACTCTTCCCGATCAGCAACAATAAACCTTCCCAATCAATTAGTATAACCATGCAGTTTTAAGTCCAATAGAAGAACATCTCTCATCCAACCCCAATCGTGGTGGCCACTCTGCAGAGACCTCGTGATATGTTTCACCGCGAACTAGATGTATTTTGCCCTAGTTCACACATGAACCCATCTGCGTATCTAATCGCATAGAAAGCTATCTGTCCAGTATTGAATCGATACATCAAACGATCCAATCAACTGCTGTACAGATCCACTAGATTTTGAACTACGTTCTCCTTTAAACTTTTTGAAAATTATTTCCATAGGTGAAGGCCATAGATTTGCAATCCATCATATAAAATCTCTTTCAAGATGTCTATTGTATACTTCCCTTGGCTCAGAATCAACTCATGAGGCCTCTGCCATACTTTTAAACCAAGGAAGTAATGCATGTACTTAAGATCCTTCATTTCAAATTTAGAATTCAACTTCTTCTTGAATTTGATAATGAGGTGTTCTTCAGTAAGAAATTAGATCATCAACATAGAAAACCAAGATCAATGCCTCACCATCAATTACCTTGAAGCACAGGTTTGAATTAGCATCATTCTTGGAGAAGCCTAAGCTCAACAGGCATCTCTCATACCAAGTATGAGAAGCCTCATCTTCAATTACACCATTAAGGAATGCAGTTTTTGACTCCCTCTGTAGCTTCAAGTTCTTGCATCAACCTTTTGACCTCTTCGTCCAAGATTGCCTGCAATGCTTGCCTTAGAGAAATGTTTTCTAGCACACACCTCCAATACTGTAGAGAGTTCAGGATTGTCATCCTCGACCTCATCCCAAATCACTCTATTTTGAATAGGTTTGCGGAGTTACCAATGAAAAATCCAGAAGACAATCTTGAACAATTCTGATCTCAGTAGCTGAAGGGATCCTTTAAGGGTTTAGCACCTAGCCTTGCAATACAGTAATCTTCACTTCTTCTCAGTGAGTTACAAAACTCCCTCTTGATCCTTGCTTCAGAGATTGCAAAGAAGATTTCTGGAAGTGAACTCCCTCTAGCCACCAACTCAGTCCCATGACTTCAAGTTGTGACTTCACGCTTGATCATTTCTTTGGTCGGTATGACTTCCTCACAAGATTCCTCAAGCTTTTCATCACTAAACAATCTCTCATCACCTTCTTGCTCCTAGATTCGTCCTGGAAGCAATTTAGAGAGAGATTACTAACAATTTATTATTATCCAAAGAAATATCAAGGCTAGAATCCTACAAGGTTTACTATTTCAAGTTATAGCATGAATACATAATAATTGAACAATATTAAAACAACCTATAAGAGAAATATATCAAAAGATCAGAATGAAGGGATAAAGAAACTTATCTTTATTGAATTATGATAAAACACTTTCTTCCATCTTTTACTCCTCTTGAGAGTGCTAAACTTAGCACAATAAAAGATAATCTGCACAACTACAGATTTCTTGATTGCATTATGCAGTTAGCATGTAGAACCAACTCTCTCCAAGAGTTAAAGGCTCTAGCATAGTGTTGATGTATGTTTTATGACACACCAAACATCAGAATAAAAATGTCCAAAGACACTTTATCCTCTCTTGAAAAACCACCGCGTATGCTAAGATTGCGAGAAGATCATATGGCAATTCCAAGGTTTCTTTAGTCGGGTCTCGACGTGTGGATAAGCTCAATGGTTGTTGTGATATGCTGGTAATAAACAAGGGGACTTACGTAGAAAGATCTTCACAAGCTCGGGACTTAGGAAATTTATCTTTAAAGGTTCTCAATTAGGACTTTCAATGGATCTCAAAAAAAAAAAGGCAAAAAGAATAGGGTTTAGAGAGTCTAATCTAAGCCTAAGAACTCAAGAGACAGTAAGGACTCGGTGAAGAGAAATAAACCACATTTTGTTTCGCCTCCTGTTGGACAACATACGCAAAATGGGTGCAATCTTCAAGGGGTTGTGAGAATAATATTCAAACCTCGGATGAGGTTGAAGTTAGCTTCCACAGTTCGAGCTCAGGCTAACTTTACGCATCGAATGAAAATCATTCATCCGAAGAAAGTATGAGCTACACTTCACCAATGAGTCGATACGATCAATCTTTCATTCAATTAAACAACTTTTCAAAGCAATTCTATCTAATCTAACTTTAATTCTAATCTATGGCGGAAGATAATATGTAACCTCGCTTACTATTCAACAATAAGAAGTTATTCAAGGCAAATCATGCTCAAGAGCTTTTATCATTCAAAATAGTCTCAATGCGACAATATACATAATCAGTCTCCACACAAAATGAAAATGAGAGAGCACTAGTTTATATAGAGCTCCAAAAATGAAATAGACGGCCGAGATTTAAACAAGATTAACGGCCCAGATTGTTACAACCAAACCCTAATTAGGGTTTCCCAAAATAACAAGAGTTAACCATCAGAAAACTATCAGAAAAGTGGCAGTTCCAGCTATAATCTAGGAGAGGCGTCCTTATCCACTTGAGTAGCATTGTGCTTGGCGAATCTGGACACTACTGTAATGACTTCGTCCATCGTGACAGGAGGCAACATGCTGATCTGGAATTCTAGTCCGTCCAACCTCTCGGCGCATCTAACAAAAGTACCTTCCCAATCTGTCTCCTGCTTCTCAAAATCCTTTCGAATGGATGAGAGTCTTGCCACTCTCGCAAAGTCCTGCTTCGAAAATGGTCCAGCGGTCGAGAAGAAAATTTCTTGAACTTTATGCTTCAGTCTCTCTAACTGCATGTCGTTCTCCCGGATGATTTCGCGGTCGAACACATCTGTAGTTATCATGCAAATCTTCTCCCGGATTTTCCTGACCTGTTCTTCAATTCCAAGCCCATCGATTCTTGCCTTCTCCAAGACTTCTTCTCGTATTGTCACTGCCCAAAACCAGTGATGAAAATCATATGCTGCCCCTGCAGCAATCACCTTTTTATCAACTAACTCCTCCCTCGGAGTGCTCTTCAAAATTCTAAGGCTCAAAATAAGCCTTTCTTGCATATCCGGGATACCATCCCATGCTTCCGCCATGTCCATCAGTCTGGAAAGAAACGAAGAGGTTCGTCCATAAGCAAGCACCAACTTTTCCATGAACAAGGCAGCTTCCACGCCTTCACCTACCATCCAGTCTTGTGCTTCCCTGGCCGTTACCATTCCATGCTCAACTTCCTGAGTCATCTCCTGTGATGAATTGAGGAGAGGAGGAACAGTTGCATTGCCCTGATCAAGCGGCTGGGTCAAATGCTTTATATATTCTTTGAGACGTTCAACCTCCTTATATTCCTTCTTCTTGGCCACTTCTTTCTCCAGTCTCGCTTTAATGGTCGAGACGGAATTATCTAACTCTTCTACTTCCTGACCTTTCGAGGTCGGGCCAAGGTCAACAGTGGTTATAGCATACTCCTGTGGAGTGATTTCGTCCTGTGGCTTATCCACTGTAGGTATTGCAATGTGCACGGAACAGTTGCCTGTCTCGTTCCTCTGAATGGTGGAGAACTTCTTGGCGGGCTTCTTGATTGCAACTTGCTCTAATCTCGCCAAGAAATCGGCAGTATCATCCTCTTCTTCTTGTTGAGCCTCAGCAGGCACCTGAACTTTCATCCTTTCTAACAGCCAGTCTGGAATGGTCGACTGTTCAATCCCATCCTCGACCTGAACCTCATCCTCGTTTGGAACATCCATGACTCCCCTGAGAGCGGAAATCATTCCTTCCTCTAAGTCATTATCCCGGACTTCCATGTCATTGTCTGAACCTAAAATTTCTATGCCTGTTGGTGACGTAGGCTCTTCATCATCTAGTTGGATAGGTTCATTGTTTACTTCCTGAGCTGCAAGAGGTTCGAGCATTTCAACCAAGGAGTCGTCTATATTAGCCACCAACTGGTCAATGTTCCTGGACGCTGCTGACCGAGAAGGTCCTCCTTTATGCCTCTTGGAAACAGGTTCTGCACTTGGCATCATTTCTTTTCTTTTCTCTCCGATCCCAACCAAGTCCTGATGGGATGCACCAGCATTAGAAGAATATGACTCTGATTCGCTCAACAGGTCATACGTGAGCGTGATTCCTTTCTGTCTCAATTCCTGAACATGATCATCAACCCACCACTGAGAATATTTCGTCACTGGCCTCATTAGGGTGGCTAGGTCTGCGTGCTCTGGCTCTGACCATTTCACTGGAGGGAGAGGTCTGCTTTCCTCAAAGCACGGCTGGACATGGTTTCCATCATCTTGTAGCTGGTCAGGCACTCGACAGAACTCAATTGTTCTCATGAAATCCAAGGACATCCTGGACCACATCTTCCGTCTGATTTCATATTCATCGGCAGCATTTGCCCAATAATCTTCCAGTTCCATCCTATGCTTATATCTTCTCCCTTCCACTGTCCGGATATTATGATGTGGGTCATAATTGACCCTGGACTTGTATGCCGTGAAAGGGTACCATTGGATCTCCAGTCTTGCACTCTCAGCTGCCTGGGCTGATGGATAGTACTCTAGCATGTTCCCGATGAAGAATGGGAATGTGACGGATGCTTTCTTGGTCGGCCTCTGAATATTCTGGTACTCTTCTAATTGTCTCAAAACCTTGAGCAATATCATCCGATTAGTCGGATAGATAGGCAATTTATAGGGATTTCCAGTAAATCCCTGGATCCTGATATATGTGAATTTCGGGAATTGGATGAACCAAGACCCGTATTTGCTGATAAGGCTTTTCGCTTCATGGCTCAGCCTTTGATGTATTCCTCCTTGAAGCTTTCTGGTGATATGCATTAGGAACACATCATGCACCCTTCTGAAGTGAGTCTTCTCCTTCAATTGGAGCTGAGGATAGCAGTCGTAAGGCCTGAGCTCGTTCTCTCCATTGCCAATTTTGCCTTTGCAGACCAATCCTGGATACCTGTATGATCTGGCCAATAGGTATATCACATATGAACTCATGTGAAAAGACTTGGTCTCTTCAAGGTTGATCAGTTGCTCATGAAGGTTGTCACTTATCATCCGTGACCAGTTAAACATTTTGACTCCAGAGGTGATCTCGTCGATGAAATAATACATCCAGCTCTCAAAGAAGGCGCCCTGAGGGTTGCCAGCTATTCTGTTTAACATTAGCACAATATCTCCGAAATCTTCCTTGAAATCCGTGCGGTGAGGTCTCTTGGGCAACTTCTTGATTGATGGCTTTGGCTTGTCCATCCACACCTTGTTGACTGTTGTGGCGCACAAATCTGACTTGCTGTCATATAGCATTTTGGCTTCTTCTTTGGTCTTATAGACCGTTCGTGAATGTTCAGGGATGCCGAAGGTTTCCTGGATTGCAACTTCGTTCAAATGTGCTAAGACTCGTCCGTCAGGGGTGATGATCTGTCTCTTCTAGGCATCATAATGGCGAGCACATTCCACCATCAACTCAGCACAATCCATTGCCGGTGGGAATCCAGCTGCTTGGAATATCCCGTTTCTGACTATCCGTCTGGCTACTGGTGAGGGAAGTCCATTTTGTCCGTACATTCTCTTCTTGAATTCATCGAAATCCACATGTCCGAGGTCAGTATCCACAACATTCTTCCATTTTGAGATGACCTTGGTCTCTTTCTGGGCACCCTTGCTAGCAAACTTCATTTTCAGCTTCCTTGATAATCCACCTGCCGTGTCCGTCAACCTGCAGTCATAAAATTAACATTAATATAAAGACTTTTAAAATAATTTAAACCTCGTGCCTTGGATTCGAAAATTGATTTTCAGCTGTTCAAATAATTAATTTGCTGCGAAAAAGCAAGCTGAAAGTGACTTGAATGAAATTGAAAATTTTGCCAGAACTTCGTCAAGATGAAAGGACATAAAAAAGATGGCAAATTTAATTGACCAATCACCAAACCTCAGCGAAGGACCGTTAAATGCAAATCAGATTTAAAAATCTAATTTTTTTGAAAAGTGCGCCCCTCTTCAAGAAGAATTCAGCTTTGAATGAATCTCTTTTCCTTTTTCCGCGGAAAATTTCTCAGCATAACACTGCCTCTCTCTCTGGAAAATTTGACTTTGCCTATTGATGATTTAACGCCTGACAATTTCGAGAAAGAATAAATTTCTCCAGCTGAGTGTGAAAAATGAGTTGCTGAAACTCATTATAATGCTGAAGGATTGAATTCGATTTAGCAACTGCCATAATCTTTCTCGATCTCGATTTGTTTTCATTTTTCCAAACAGGCAAGTTTCCTTTTATTTTCCGACAAGGCTCGGTCTCGAACTTATCCGGGCAAATCTCCCTGATCCTCAAAAATTCAATTTTTCATTTAATGCTTATCTTTGATTTTTCAAATTTTTAAATAAACGTTAAATATTTAATTAAATTCATGGTGAATTTAATTTTTCTTGCCGGATTTCGTCTCTGCCTGGCGTGCTTTATTTTCTTTCGATTCGTGTCTGGCAATTTTGATTTTGTCCAAGGCATTTTAAATTTCCAAATTAATTGAAAATTAATTATTAAAATATTAAAATATTTTAATTAATTCCAACCCGTTCGTCTTGGACCCATGGCTATCTCGATTGTTCTTCCATTTTTCTTGGCTAAGAGTGTATTTTCTAGTTTTGTCCTTAATTTCGTCTAGCCAAATCAAATTTGAAGCCATTCCGTCGAAAATTTCATTGCCAGATCCTTATTTTCTTTGCCGAGGCGAGATTTTCCTTTGCACTGAGCCTTGCCAGAGTCAAATATTTCCTTGCTCGGTCGAATTTTTCTAGGAAAAATCCTTGTCCGAATGTCTTCGTTGGGCGACTTTCCTTGACGTCTGACATATTCTTCCTCATTCTGGCCAAGGACGATCCTTCCTTTCTCTTTGCCTTGTGCACTTTTCTTCGGCCAAAGTTGACAATTTCTTAACATTTTCACCATACTTAGGCAAATTTTACCTCTTTTCCCTCATCGTGTTAGGCACATTCCGTTCTATTCTTCGCCATATCCTGATATTCTTCAGCACGTGCCCTTTCAAGCTTGGCATTTGACCTCTTGAAGGTGTCATACTTCCTAGCCAACGTCCTCATTTTTCATTCCTTAGCCTCTTAGGCAAATATTTGAACCTTTTCTTGGACTTGGCATTGACACTTAGCCAAAAATCATCATCTTATCATCTTAGGCGGACTTCCTTGACATCTTGGACGAACATCATGGATGTCTTTGATACTTTGCCAGCTTCTTCCAAGTGCATGGCGGACTCCATAGGTCTTTTGGATGAACATCTTGGACGTCCCTCTTTTCTAGGGCGGATTTCCTTAACACTTTAGCATTTACTCATCCTTTGGAAAGGATTCTCCACTTCTTTAGGCTTTCATACTTAACCAAATTTCGAAATTTCCCTCTTGGTAGGCATCAACACTTAGTAAAATTTGGGCTTTCCTTCACTTTACATGCCTAGGCGGACTTCCCATAACCTTCAGCCAAGTCCCACCTTTCAAGGGCGGACTTCCTTAGCATTTTGGACGAGTCTCCAAGCATATGGCGGACTTTGAGACCTTTTTGGACGTGCATTTTAGTGGATGGCGGACTTTCAAGGGGTCAAGGATATTCCTCTTGGCAAATGGCGGACTTCAAAGGTCATTAGGATGTGCATAGGCGGACTTCATGACCCTTTTGGACGTCCCTTTGGCATATGGCGGACTTCATGAGGTGCATGGACAAGGATGGCGGACTTTGTAAGAGTCAAGGACGTTGCCTCAAGATGCATGGCGGACTTCATAAGAGTCAAGGATGGTCTTGGGCGGACTTTAGAGCATGCAAGGATGTTCCTTCAAGATGCAAGGATGTGCTTCCCAAGTGCTGGGCGGACTTTAAGACTTCTTTGGATATCCCTCTTAGCTGCTGGGTGAATTCCATAAACTTCCTGACATTTCTTACACCTTCCTTCATCATTCTTCCATGGCGAACCTCAGACTTGAGCAGATTTTCACAAATTTCGCCATTTAAGAACTGATTTTCATGATTTCAACCTCAGATCTGATTGATCTTGAACTGGTTCTAACTGGTTTTTCCAGATTTTTGAACGTTTTTGGTCTGATTTTCATGTTTTTTGAACTTTTTTTGCAGATTTTTCAAAATTTTCAAATTTTTTTTCTTTTTGATTTTCTGAGAGTTCTGATGAGTTTTTCGAACTTCTGAGTGCGTTTTCAGAACTCGGGACCCTTCTAAAAATGGAAACTTTCCAAAAATAGAAACTTTCTCAAAATAGAAAAAGCAACCCTAAAAAATAGGGAACCTTGTTTGGTCCAAAAATGCCAAAAATGAAAAATCGAAAAAGCAATTTTTCCTAAAAAATAGGAAGTCTCAGAATTGGCCGAATTCACAGTCGATCTTCGTCTCCTGGGCCTTCTGAGCGCTTCCGTGACGTTTAAGCACTGATTTAAGCATGAATTCCTGACTTGGCTCGGATAACCCTCGGCGAACTGACTGGAAACTCTAAGCAAAGTGATCTCATGTAACCATTGCAAGGAGACAGAACCCTAAAAACTAGCAGGCAACTGGGGGTACCCATCAGCGATGGGGCGATGTGTGAAAAGGTCACAACACATAGTTCATGCATATCAATGTGACCAACTAATCACCATCGAGAATGAAATTCTCTTTTTATTTCAGAGTCACTCAAAAATCTTTCACAGCCAACATGAAATATCTTGCAATAAATGAGATCTTCAAAGGATCTTATGGTAGTGAACACATTTCAAGAGAAACCACTATTTCTCTTTACTAATTACAAGATCCAAAAAATGAAATAACTCAGCAAACAAAGAATACTTATCTCTTTAAATATTCTGATGGATGCAATTACTGGACACAGTATGGAATGCTACTTTTGTGCTCAGATCAATCCATCACCTTCATGTCTTGAACATAGGCCCTTTGCAAGGTTAAATTTGAACATGGTCTTTGACCGTTAAAATTTACGATGCACTTCATTTCCAACTGCAATCCACTAGATTATGAAACAGATGCAACACGCTTACTAGCAACACTTAGAGAGTTAGAGATAGATAAGATCATCACTCGTAAACTTTATCAGGTCTGCACAACTCAACAGACTGAGTTTCGCATAAAAAAATATAAACAACAACAAAACAAATACTTATCTCTAGAAATTAGAATCTCCTTGAGTGTGGTGCTTAAACCGGAATATAGGTTTCAACTTGACATGATGCCTGTTGAATCATCAACCTGATATCAAACATATGACCTGGAAAAGTGGGACTCCTACAGTAGCAGTAATGTCAGAGAGGCAAATGGCACGCCAAGCTTTGTTTTGAGACTTTACCAATTTCGGTAGATGCCTTGGAAGAACACTCGGTCCCCGATTCCTTTGAGTCCCATACAGAGACTTCCCAAAATCAACCTTATTTCAATGATGCTCATTTTTGAAGAGTATAATCTGTGTAATACTCACAATGGCAAGGAAAACTCTTAAAGCATACGCGTCCAATTGCATATGACAATGGGAATTTTGCTAGCCAATATTGTATATAGAGCTGACGGCTTACACACACATATCTAAATAAGAGAGAGTTCTCGACAGTACATATGCGATGACAGCATTGGGTTATGTAAGATACGACTAGAAGAACATATAGCACTGCTAGCTCACATAGGCACGACTGTGGCAATAATATATGCTACAGGGAAAACATAGATATGTTGTTCCCGAATAGTGATATGACATCCGGTGTAAGGGACCTCCGAGGATATATAACACAGCACTGAAAAAATCAAACAACATCTTATTTTATTACAAAACTTTCAAGGAGGTGCGATCAACACAGGAATTATTTGAAGTCAGATTCGATGATAAATTTATTCCCCGAAATTTATTTGAAACTGCCGTCAAACAAGGCGATGCTCTTCTACTTTTAATCCACGAATGGTGGCCTTTCTCAAAGATATGACTTCTCCTGTGGATGAAGATTTTAGATGACTTCCTCCTTCATTACATGCCTATAAAACTGTTCCAGATTGCGCTAGGCACACATACATCACTTCTCAAGTCAGGCGACACATATTTGAGCAATGATCTCTTCCAGCATGCTACGCTTGATGGTTCCCTGAATTTTCTGATGACAAGCCCTAATTGACTGGTCTGATGAACATAAATTTGATCAAATCCCCCTGAACCCGCTCTGATACCATGTTAGTTTTATATGATTAGATTAATAGCACAGAAATTTAATTCAAATTCAATACAAGAGCACAACAGATACCCTGGGAAAACCCTCCACTTGAAGGAGAAAAACCCAACAACAATATATCACTTATATATTGAACAAAAACAAATAATGTCTCCTTTACAATGAGCCGATTGAAGGACCAATAAGAAGCATCACAAATTGATGCAAACTCAGATGTAACTCAAATACAACCAGATGTATATCGCTGATTAGAACTCAGCCAACAAAATGCTCTTCTACAAAAATCGCTATCTCCTCTAGATGATTCACACTTTAACTCCAAAGAAAAATATCGAACTGAATGAATGGATGATTACAACAAGGAAATACATCAAATATAAATACAAGAGGAAGTGAAAGGATGCATCCCTTGATCTTCAAGTTGGCCTCCAACAAAGAGATATATTCTTTAACTAATCATGTCTTTTCATGAGGTCGGCCATGCATAATAAATAATTATAATTTTCCTCTTAATGAAATCGCATTCATTAACATATATGAAGTCGGCCAAGGAGAGATCACATCACTTCATTAAATCGTGCCTTCAAAAATTGTGCCATTTCAAAGATCTTGCAATTCAAATAGTCGTTAAGGCTATCATTTGAATTGCCTTCAAGGAGACAAAGCATGCTGGAAGGAGCATATCAACAAAAACTTTGGCAATAGTGCTCCAACTAACAATAGTCAATTAGCTTATAATTATTGACCCAAAATTCTTATTAAATTCACAATTCAAAGATATAATCCCATAGGCTCAAATTTAGTAAGAAATTTGTGCATGGAGATGACAATATCACTGTTCCACAATCTCCCTCTTCTCAACTGATTCATTAATAGTTGGAAGTAATCTCTTATTTATTATGTCTTAATTCTATATGAATTATTTAAACAATTATTTTTAAAAAGAATTTGATTTATTCTTTCTTGCCCTCTATGCTGAATTTTTCTTGAACAAATATTCATAATTCGATACAAAATCACCTACACAAGATTTTGATTGGGAAAATTCCAACCTATGATTAAGTTGTAATTGTCTATATTAATGCATTTTTAAAAAATGGTAAACTAATTTAGGGTTTTGAGGTTTTTTAAATTTTTGTGGCATTTAAAAAAATCATTTCCTTAACCCCAATCCTAACCTGATTTTTTTCCTATTTTTCTTTATTTATAAAGTAAAAAACTTTTGATTTGCCAAATTATTCTCAAGAAAGATTTTTTGCTGGTACTTTCAAACAAGATAATCCCGATGGTCCCAAGCCTAGAGACCATGCTTCACATCTGGTTCAATAGTATATACAAATATTAAAAATGTAATATGATACCAATGATCAATATCTAAATGGTACTGTCATGGACGACAAACTAAATTGCTAAATATAATATGTTATAACATAAATGAAATTGGTGCAAATACTACAGAAAAGGAAGAGGAGCACCATGTACAATAATAGCAAACCCTGTGAAGAAATAAATTTCTTACTATGGAACAGCTGCTTTGTACATTTGGATGATAATTACTTTATAGCTGTTTTAGTAGGAAATGAAAAGTCTACAAATAGAAAAAGAATCAGTTCTATAATTTGAAAATAATTGTCTATGCTCCTGTAATTTGTGATTCTGCAGTCCATCAGAAAAAAAATGGTGGTAGAAGAGCTCATTAAGCGGTTTTTGACTTTGATCAATAGTGGAGGAGTTATGCCTTGACAAGGTGATCAGCTAGCTTTTTAGTATTTTTTAAAAATGTTCTCTCGAACTACCTTGTGGATCATTTAGAATTCTAAATACGCAATAAAACATTTTCTCAAACATGTGGAGTTATGCATTTTGTATGCTATTTGGAGTGTGTGCGTGGAGGGAATACTGATTATAGGTCACTGGTCACGTAAAGAAATGGTATACATATGTTGAATCACTTGAGAATCCTGGAAATAAGAGATTCAACCAATTTCTTTTACAAAATCATGATTCCATCTAAAGAAAAGGTGTATGACTATCTGGTTTACAAAAGAAGTTGTTACTAAATATCACTTAGGCAAACAGTTGGAATATATCATTGCAAACAATTAATCCAAACTTAGAGAAAGGAAAGGGTTGAGAATGAAAGCAAATAGAAACAGTAAGAAAATTTATATATTAAATGCCAACATTTCTTATATGTAATGTACCTTTTCCCAACGTGGAGCAAGAAATTCATTGACTGTAATTGCAGTCTCTGCATAGGAGAAAGGGGAAATCCAGTATGCCCATCGGCACCATTTTGGAATAGAAGCTGCATGACAAACATCTTCAGGTTGAGGTATTTGTCTTATGATTGCATAGAAAGAATTGTCAATCCTTATAACTGGACTGATTTGGTCTTTGTGAGCATTGAATAAATCCTTTTAATGAACACACAAATAATTTGCATGGAATAAGCAGTGGACTTACGTCTGGGAATTAGGAATCCACCAAGCGCGAAGACGAGCAATATTGCAAATGCACCGCCAGTGTTAGCAATGGCTACAGTTCGACAAAATCCAGCAATTGCACGAAACAACGAGTTTGCCATTTGATGCAGAGCAAAGAATACAAGAAATTGACGAAAAAACCTAAGGTAACAAGGGACCAACGGCTACAATAAATCAACAAATTATGTGCTTCACAAAGTACTGTGTGGATTTACATTTACAAATAAATTTCTTGTTAGCTATGGTATAATTCTCTTTCTTTTCCACGGGAAAAGAAAGCAAGTGAGAAAATAAATAAAACGAATGAAACACAATAAATCCATGCTCCCCTTCACATCATACATAATTGCATAATAATTTCATATAGTGATATAATTTAGCAATGAGAAAATATTATTTAAAAATAAAAAGCGAAAAAGACTATATTAAAGAATTAAAGCATAGATGTTTTTTAGAAAATTACCATTAGAGAATTATATAATAGCTAGCTAACATTTGTACATATTGAATTGATATTCACTTAGTGACATAATCAAACAGAAGTAATTCTAACACTCACACAATCATCTTGCCCTTCAAGCAAACTATAACATACTTAAATGTCTTTTGGACATTCAGCCATTTACTCTCTCATTATATATAAAATTTCTTATTTGCTTATGCAGAAATTTTGTAGCATATTTGTAATAGTACAAAGCTATTGACACCAGTCCCAAGAGCTATCCCATCTGAAGTGCCCGGAATATCTCTGACCTACGGGATAATTAAGAAGATGATTACTTAGTGTTTGGAGGTTGATGTCCAGCTTTAAGAACAAAGCAAAATAAGATGCAGTGCTTTTTTATTTTTCCTGCAATTCTCTTTTTTTCTTTTCGTGAGAAGTTCTTTATAGACATGCTTGTAAACTGTGGTAAAGCTATGTACTTAATGTCTCCTTCCCATAGTTGGGTTCCAAAAGACCATATATATGGGACTTTTGACCTTGAACTATGATGTAGACAGGTTTGTTCGATGTTCTGGTCAACCAGGGTTTCCTGTTGATGTGGCTTTGCTAACAAGCTTATTTATAGGACCTTGCTTGAACTGCAAGTTGATTTTTTTCCTTTTTTGGATAACTTATTTCAGTAAAGAAGTTATTACAACTTTGTTAGTTATAAATATTATTTCTGTTGCATGGCCATGCTTTTGTAACGTCTCTAACTGTTATTGGGTCACTTTGGAACCAAAGCTGAATGCAGGGATATCCAATACTTAACAGGGATATGACTCTTGGTGCAACAATTCCTGCAGCAAGCCTTTGCCCTGTGGCTGGTCTACTTTTCTGCCTTGATAAACTATTCCACCTTGGAACCCTCAGCAGACAACAGCAGATGGCACTAGCTATCACCTCTTTTCTTGGCAGCAAAGAAGTTGAGTCTTGGTGCATGGCATATTTGCATGATTATCTGATAGAGTTGCACAAACAGATGGTAAAGGAGATTGAAGGCTCAGAATTTGCATGTACACACACACTCACACGAAGGGAGTGAGGGGTGCAAGGTGGAGAGGGGTAGCAAGAGAGAAAGAGGGAGAGAGTAGGGTAGTGAGGAGAGGGAGAGGGGGGTGAGGGAGAGAAGGAGAGGAAGAGAGTTGGAGGGGGGAGGGATGAGAAAGGAAAACAGAGGTGGGAAGGGGCAGGGAGGAAAGGAAGAGAGGAGAGAGGGAATCGGGGAGTGAGGAGAGGGAGAGAGAGGGGTGGGGAAGAGAGGGAGAGAGGGGGAATGGAGGGTAGATAGAGGGAGAGAGGGGGCAGTGAGAGGGACAGGAGTTGGGAGTGAGAAGAGAGTGGGGGAGAACAAGAGGGAGAGGTAGAGAGAGGTAGAGAGAGAGAGGGGAAGAGGGAGTTCTAATTCAGTATACTCAAAAGCAAAAATTATATGCCTTATGTATTACTAATAAGAATATTAATACCAAATGCTTCTCAAGATAAGATAAACTGTATCTAGTTTGCACTCCTGACCTGATCACATATGTATTTGTTTTTTTTCTAATATTCACTCTAACATTAGAGACAGTTGTTGAAAAATTCCTTATCTTGATGTCAGGTGTGTTGGAAGGACCTTATTAATTTAACTGATTATTATTTTTTATAATAGAATAAAAAATGTTAACATCAAGGGAGAACCCTCTGAATTCCAAGCAACAGGAGTAGTTGCTGGGGGACAAAAATTAGAAATTAATGTACTTAAAATATTGGATTCAAAATAGTCACATCTAAATAAACCTCAGATGTCTGTTATAAAGTAAAAGAGTGAGTAGGCCCACTCTATACTTGCAACGATGTGTAAACTTGGAACTGTATTCACAAAATAAGAAATATTATCTAGCTTTTTCAATTGTTCTATAGGGTTTTTGTCAATCTGTTTAACAATTTTAAATAGACTCTTTCCATCTTAGGCAGTTGCTTTTTTGAGCTACAATAATTTAAAAACAAGATTCCCTTGTCATTCTACAAGCATTCATGGCTTATTCATGTGTGCATCTGTCCAGAGTGAGATGAACATAGAGGGCTAACATAGATGTTAGTTTTATTATAATTTTCATGATAACTATGCATGATACAGAGCAAGACAGGGATAAGGAAGTACATTTCATACAGACCTGCCAGCTTCAGGGGAGTAACCAATCACATAGTAAGTAGTTGAGGTCCAAATAAATGACTCCAACAATGAGAGGGGAATCTTCAAAACAAATCCTGGAAGAGTGTAAGCCCATGCTGGATAGAAGAAGAGATCCCTCTGTTTGAAAAATATCGGAAGCCGAGACAATGTCATGGCTAGCTCCGCAAAACCATTAAACATCAGAAAGATGAGTGAGTAAAAAAGAGCTCCCAGATAATAATTTCCATGCTCCAAGTCAACTTTCATGTGTGTCCGAAGGAAGACAGTCATTGTGATAAATGCCATTACAAGGAGCTGCAATGGAAGATTGATTCAGAAATGAATTAGCTGTTCATCCAGGCTCCATGCAAGCTTACCATATACAGTGGATTTCATCAAATTCACTCTTATTTTCAACATATTATAACCTACCATATAAAAGCATGTTTAAACGGTAAGATTTCTAAAACTATAGAATATTCTTCATTTAAAAAAAACCTAAAAGTAGGTGATAAAAATTATAAAATCTAATCTCTTAAATCATTATAAATAAATAATTGATGTCTTATGGCACTGTAACAGAATGAAATGTGGGTTCTGAGATTTTGACTGTACTTTTGAAATATTGTGAATGACTATGATATACGATAGATACATCTTCAAACTCATTTTCATATGTCTAGGGCATAAAACACTCTGTTCGAAAGTGGCTACCTTGGCTATAAGCTAGAAGATCAAGAGTAGAGAACCTACTTGTGTTGCCTTGAATATATAAACAAATGAGTTCCGCTTCATAAGTAGCCATTCTCGGTCAAAACATGTCTTGAACAACTCCCATTTCCTATATGAGTATTTGCTGAAGGACAGAGCATCCTTGTGGCTTTTGGACTTATCACAAGGTTTCAACAGTTCTTTTGACAGCCCATGCCCAACATGAAATTGCTTGAATCTCTGAGAAAACTGCTCTACTGTAAAGTATACATATGGCTTTTCCCTGTTGTACCAATACTGTTCTTGATCCTTTCGAGAGGTAACCTGCAGTTTCATACAAATAGATTTAGATAACTGGTATGATGTCAAAATCATGAAAATAGCATGTAGATGGATATATATTTACCTCCTGGAGAAAATCGGCAGTGTCCTTGCGTTCAGGGCACTTGAAGCCACAGTTCTCAAAGAACTCTAGTGCATAATCACGGGGCCCATGGTACACTATCTGCCCTTCTGACATTAAGATGATGTCGTCAAAGAGATTAAATGTCTCAGGTGCTGGTTGGAGGAGTGAAATCAATATAGTTGCCTTCATAATGTGGGCAAAGTGTTGAAGGCACTTCACAATCTGAAATGTCGTGGAACTATCCAAGCCACTTGATATATCATCCATGAAGAGAGTTTTCATTGGAGATACAATCATTTCCCCTAGACATGTTATGGATGACAATGAATTTGAGACACTAACAAACTATGAAATGAGTTCCAAAAGACTAATTTAGAGGAAAAATCACACCCATTACCAGTTGTTACCCTTTTTCTTTGCCCTCCTGAAATTCCTCGTAGCATTGCATTGCCAATCTTGATGTCTGAACAAATATCCAAACCAAGGATCTAAAAAAAGAAATGCAGGTTATAAAACATCGGAACTGGACTAGAATAGATACCATTTCAAAGAATACTCCTATGGCTTAAAGGAACATATCATTATATTGTATTAAATATCCATATCGGACCAAATAACATGTTTTTTCCCAAGGTTTCCACTATTAAATGTTAGAGAAATGAACTGCACAAGGAGCCTACCAATAAGCCCTGGTCGCAGCTTAGTGGCAGAGCACCACAGTATACACAGGGGAGGTCTTAGAGTCCTAGCCGATCCATGGAAAATAACATGAAATAGCATCTTCCCAACATGAGACATTAATAAAAGAAACAACATTCTCACCTTCAAAATATGATCTGTTTGAAGATTTTCTTTCAGTCCCTCAATTGAAACTGCCTGAAAACAAAAAAGGATCATTTTGATCATTTCGATAATTAAATTTGTAGAAAATTAAATTTTGTAATCTCACTTATAGCCCCTTAAAAACATTGAGAATAAAAACACTGTTATTGGCCACTCACTTTCATATATGTGTCTATATCTGCCTCTGGAAGTATCCCCTCTTCTTTTTCTCTTTTTCCGAGTTCCATGAGAAGTTCTACATTTAGAACAAAAACTCACAAACCTTCAGACCTACTGGTCATCTTAGCTTACTGATGTTTGTTATAGGCACCGCCATTGACATTGAAATAACTAGAAAAATGAAATACAAATGAAGCCAATTTATACCATGCCTGCTACCCACTCCTTGGCAACGAGCTGAGAAATCAAATGTCTCTCTAACTGTCATTTCTGGAATATGCAAATCATATTGGCTGATGTAAGCAGATGTCTTTCGAGGGACAAATTCATTTAATTGGAATCCATTGTATGAGATATGGCCTCTCATCTGTCGCAGTATGCATTACAAGATGGGTGAAAATCTTTGAATTTAATATGGAGTCAGGAACTCCACAAATGTAGCCGAAAAACATACTAAATATATTTGGGTTAGTACATAACCAAGCCTTTAAGACCAAAGCATAGGAAATTTCATAATATTAATAACCTTCAATTTTGGGTCCAATTTCCCTGAAAGAGCCTTGAGCAAGGTTGTCTTTCCACACCCTGGTGGACCTAACAGAAGAGTCAACCTGCATCAGATTTGAAGTAAGTCTAAAGTTAGAAAATGACTAGCACTATCTTATGCAAGCAACAATAATTGATGTAATATAAATTATCTTTGCAAGAGATGAATAAGTAACATAAATAAATTATTAATAAAATGTTAAAAAGGTTACATAAAAAAGAAAACATTCATCTGAACTTCAAGAGTCAACCTAAAGATGTAAAAAGAGAAAAGCAGAAGAATTGGAACAGACAACATCTTGAACACTATTTTGCATATGTTATGGTTCATAAATAGACATCCTTAATTTGAAATGCAAAATCAAGATTGGAAATTGCCTTTTAATTACTATAGTATTTTATTTCCTTACTTTTCATCCCTTTTATCAGAAATGCAATCAATAACTTATCCCCCATTTCATTCTAGGTAATGTTTCCAGTACAAAATAATCTATAAAACAATGTGGAAATGATGTTTCTGCTTCTTGAAACTGCTGGACATTTTTGGCCATTTGTGTGGCTGAGAGAGCTGAGGAAGAATGTATATATGGGATGAGTTTCAAGGTATCTCAACATTGAAACTACTCAACTCATCATCTTTGTATTTTCCACTATTATCTGTTTGTGATTCTTTTGGTTTCATCCCGTTGATCCCTCTTTAACATGGACTTCTTGTTTGTCACAAATTGTCTTGTTATTCTTGCTTATCCTTGTCGTGTTGATCAAGAAAAATGATTGATTACCTTCAAAACACAGTAAACTAAAAGCATTGCAATTTTCAATTATAAGGGTATCAAAAATTGAAAACTACCTATTTTGTGATGTTCCAACGAGAAGCTCTTACTGGAACATTTGCATCTTCAAAAAACACACTAGTCCAATTTATCTCTCAATTTGTGTTGGGATTATTATTTTGGTCTCTCTGAGCTATGATAGTGTAAGTATCTATAGGTTTTAGTTCTCTATATGACACTATAAATTCACCAGAATAAGGTGTGCTACCATCATGATCCAATAAATAATCACCGTCATTGTTAACCTTTATCATAAGGTGTACATTTCTTTGCAAATCAATGACATCAAATCAGCTGCTTTCATATTGAAATGACACTGCCATTTATTACATCCTTTACATGTTGCTTTGGCTGTCATAACACTTTTTTGCTTGGTCGACCTAAAGGCTCTTTTTTTGAATCTCATATTTGCAAGCTCTACAACCTAGCCAATAGGCCTTCAACAAAAACAGTATTTCCTTGGTTCATCCTCTTCTCCATGGTTCGACATGTTAGCTGCACTAGTTCTTTGTTCTTATTAATTTCAGAATATTAGTAGAATCATGAATTAATTGCTTGTTCTTCCTATCAAGGTACTTGAGGTGGTTTTTCCCTTTATATATCTAATGGGTCAAAGCTTTATTTCTTCCACTGCCTCCCCAATTTTGTAAGCATTCATTGAAAGCAAATCATGCATTTTGATACTCATGCCCTGGTTTTGTCCTGCAAATGAGTCACGATTGTTCCGTGCTATATTTTCTCATCTACTTTTTCAATTGGTTGAGGAAAATATTACACATCATGATTGTTACCAATGTAGAGTGGGGTAATTGGATACAATCTGCAAAGTCTTATACTTTCCTTGCTTATCTGTAGCTGCTTGTTCTAGTTGAAATAAAGCAACCTCCTATGCATCAATTGGTTTTCGTTCAATGTGTCTGGTTACTATTGTTGCAGAGGATGGTGCTTCCACTGGGTTCTTCTGGATAGGTTACATTTTTGGGGTATATTATCTATGGCATGTTCCATTATTTTTATCTATCAAATTTAATTATGATCAAGATAAGATATGTGTCTCCAATTCTTTGCCACCTATTTTCTCTTCTGTCAGTTTCCCCCCTGAAATTCCTATGCAACCAAGTTTTTTACAGCCAATGACCCACAAATTTCCTTCACTCTCCTCTGCACAATCCCAGGACTTCCCTTTCTCATCTCTGTTCTCTAGCTTCTCTTGCAGGAGTTCCTATTCTCTCTTTCTGACTCAATTACCTACATCTATCTGACCACTTATAACAGTCAGTCATTCCTACAGCTTCCTGACCACTTATAGCAATCAATCTTTCCATGTCAAATCCAATTTGTCACCATGCCTCACTGACTAGCTTAATATTTTCCTATGAAATAAGGCATGCATCCTCTACAGGCTTAACATATCTTGGACATCCTACAGAGATATGGCTTACCGTGAAGGGTTGATTACACCATTTACATCTTTTAGAATGGTAAAATTTGCTTTTTCTGATGGCGAAAGATGCACCATGTCCAGGATAGCCTAAATTCAAACAGATATACCCAACATTAGTATTCTCAGCAATCATTGAATAATAACTGCACTACTCAGCAATACTTTGTTTAAAATAAGCTCCAATCTGATTGATAAGAGCATCATGGTCAATCTCCCTTCAACAAACTATTAACAGTGTACAATTCTTAAATGAAAAAACAGCTGAACTGAATGGTTTCATACCTCAAAACCATTTCTCACAACATTCCAAAGTGTTGGAAGAGCTCTACTACCAATAAGGCAATGTGCATCTACGGTCAAGTTTTGGTATCTGACTTCTACTGTTGACATCTCTATGCCCACTCTGTAAAACATGCAGATAAAACATGACAACTTATTTTTTCATGCTAAGCATTCAGATCTAGAAGATAGCTTAAGACAAAATGGCACTGTGCCGCAAAACTTTAAAAGAAGATTGTAATGTGTACGTGTGATGCAAAAATGTAACAAACTTCCAATTTTGTTTTAAATCAGACATGTAACCCAATATGAAGTGCTTGTGCATCCAATGTAAAAGAAATGATTTTCATACATCTAAGCTAAATTATGTCTCTGTGCCATGAAAGATTTGTCCAACCAAAGTCAGATGGTACCGTGCTAAAATTTTGGCCTGGTCTAGTCTTCTTTTGTTATATCAGTTAACAGCAGCTTATCTTTTACATAAGTTTGCAATTATGTGAAAAATAAAATTAGCTGTAGTGCTGCCCAAATGAAAATATTATTTTCCAAATAGTTGCAAATTTAGATGAAAGATAAGCTCTTACTAGAGCTATCCCAATGGAAAGAAATCAAGCTACTTACTTGTCTATTCTGTCTCTGAGCTTCTTAAGCAACCTTTCATTGTCTTTCTCTATGTCCTTGATCAATTTCTCAATGAGCAGATGCCTCTGCAGAGGCTTGAAATGCCTGACATCCACAATACGCCTGTCTGTGACTATGCCATCCTCATCATATTCCTTGAAGATAGATGCTCTGATTCTATCATAGGATGGAAGTTTTTCTATGGCCGCCCAATGCAGGGCCTCCTCATCATCTACAACATCTTTTTCTTCATTGAATCGGGAAGACGATGCTTGACTGAAGATGCTACTGTGCCTCTTGCTTCTGAAGCTCAGACGATTACTACTTATCAGTCGCATGCTCCTTCCCACTTCAGCCAATTCCTCTCTGAATGACTCTATGTCATCTGTTGATACAGGATGAGCCATTGTCCTAAAATATGCTAAACTTACAGCTTTATAATGCTATATAGCTTCTTATACTGGTGCTTTTTTCTAAGGAGCCATAGAAGCCAACTTCCAGGCAAATATTACATCACAGTTCCCTCTATAACATTCCAGCCACTGTTGGCAACTTTGTCTCCATTTAAGAGCTGTTAGAAGTTACCACCTTGTCATAAGATCACGTTTCGTTGACCTTAAACTCCGGCATTATTGCATAATGCAAAGTTTAAAAAGAGATGTTATAACCGAGGCGCGCGTCAATTGCTGGTTGAAAACTATTATTTATTTGCTTATATAATATGAGCGTTAAAATATTAAGCTGTTGAGTATTGCATAGTGACTATGAAATATGATGTTTTAATGGTAGCGTGATTGCAGATAAATTTTTAAAAAGAATTTTTCTCATTAAAACAGGTATATCTTGAAATTGATTTTATGATTTAAAAAATATTCATGTTATGTTAGAAATTAAGTTAGTGATTAATTTTTAGAGAAAAAAATGGTAGTATATTTGGTATTATAGTAATTATATATAAAAAAGTTTAAATTTTAACAATCTGGTTATAAAAATAATGAATAAAAGGTAAAGTACTGGAATATTTTTATGATTAATAATCAATTTTAAAAAATTTGAACGTTTTTAATGACTAATAATAAATTTAGAGAATTTAGAAGTACAAACACATACAAAAATACCATTTCATAAAAACAATAATCACAAAATTGAAAACTACATCAAATACACTCCATAATAAAAACTAAAAGAAAAATTATTTAAAAAATCTTTAAATAAAATGTTAAATTATTTTTAAATTTTTTAATTATAGTCAATTCTTTCATTTCCATAAAAACTATTTATATATTTACCAAATTTAATTAAATATAAAACACAATATTCAAAATAATAAAAATTATTATTCCAACAAAATACATTTGACATGGTACATACAAAAATAATATATCCATAATATTATCAACCACTTTTGTCTAATAAAAGAAAAGGAAAAAAAAAACACGTTCTCATAGTATTTATTGTTATATATATATTTTTTAATAATGCAATTATATGATCGACCGTATGGGATTTCTTCTACATAGTTTGAACACGGTGCTCTTGACTTTTGGGAGGTCTTTATCAATCCGTGATTGACCTCAATAAAATAAAGGATGGGGTGGGTATCTTTCCAATGATGATTCTCTTCTTTTAATGGGAAAACATGTGGAGATTATGACACTAAAAAATATTTGTTTTAGTTTAAGTTCAATAATGTTATTTTATGTGAAGTTAATATTAATTTTTTGTTTCACTTTTCACACCTATCTATATATATTTCTATACACTTCACTTTATTATATCTATGTTCATACATATTCTTATATACTAGTTATTTGTTACACTTACTATTGAAATGGTTTTTTTTGCCAACCATGGAAGTCTCAATATGAGTGGATATCCCCCTATGGGAGTCTTTGGCTAGAGAACCATGAAATCAATAGGGTATTCCCATTAATCTAGTATGGTGACTAGGTCCTCTATGACACCTTTAGGTTTAACTACTGGACTATCTACTATTTGCAATATTGTCATTAATACGCATATCAATGACTGGGCTACCAAGGTTTGTGTATTTTGGAACCAACCACCTTGTCTAACATAATGCCTGCAGTTGTACCATGACATGGACAATTTAGGGTTTTTTTCGCTTTTTGCCTAGTTTCTTTAAACACATTTTTTGAATTTTTTTGCTATAAATTGGAACATCCTTGATGGCCTAAAACAAGGGAATTTTTATATAATTTTTCAATTGTCCTAAGAAATCAAACTTAGGCTCAAGTTCACACTTTTTTGTGTTCAGTCTTTTTGGAAATGGGGGCCATTTATGGATAACTTCATTTTTCTTATGGTGTTAACTTGAATGGTTTGGCTACGGGATAACATCATTGGAATATTCCTTAGGGGGAATCTCCATAATTATTGGTGATTTAAGAGTGGGTAGCATTTTCTGTGAACAAAGGTGCACATTGCTAATCTTAACCACACTTCATTGCTAATCTTAACCACATGGATTGGATATTGAATGGTGTCATTAGAATAAGCTTGTTGAATAGAATTACTATTAGGGTTAGGCGCATGTTGGATTGGTAATTTAGTGGCCTTGGCGGATTAGGAGTAGGATTAGCAAGATTTGGCAAAATAGCTAACTATTGGGGCAATGCCTATGGTTGTTGCAAGTAGCCTACATTAGGATTAGGCAAGGGTTGGTTTCCCTGCCATTGTTTTTGTTTCCATGAGGACTAAGGTGATTGTTAGTGTTGTTGTGGCTAAACTCCTTAGGGAGGTGTCCATCTAGGTGACATATAGTTTGACCATGCTAGAGGAGGTTGATTATACCATGGAGAATTATTTGCAAAAGAGTTCAAGAAAGGAGCATTATAAGATAATGGATCTTGAGGAGTACCTTGTCACTAATTCCATGGTTTGTGTTGTGCTAGGTAAAATACTTGTCCATCCTTGTCCTTCAATGCCTTGAACTTTGGTCATTCATATCTATCTTCAATGCTCGCCACCCTTTTGCACTTGCTAAAGTCGCTTCTACTTCCTCTTGTTTCTTCCTAGCATGCAAAGTATCTAGTTGGGTTTCCATATGGTTGATGATGTCTTGCTTCATGTCCTTTAATGGGTTACTAAGCTCCATTCTTGAGACACCTACAACTGTTTTAGTCATCATTGCTCACAAGTTGCATGTCTTCTTCATTGTGGAACATGAATAGTTCCTACAAAGTTGGCAAACATGCTCCCATGGAACTTGAGATATGATCATATTAAGTTTAGGGCAACCAGGCATTCCTCATTAACCCCTCGTAAGAAAATTAATTTCAAGGAATCTCTAGTTAGTTAATTTTGTTTGGATTTTTGGAGACAACAAGAATCTCTCAACATAGTCTTCTAGTGGCTCATCCTCTTTTTGAGTCATTCTACAAATATTGTCTCCTCCCATGTCTACCCCTCTATAGTAATCTTTGCACTTCCTTAAAAATTTCTCCTTCATGGTATTCTAGTCGGTCACTGCATTTCTTCCAAATACCATGAACCATCTCAAAGTAGAGTCCTTTAGTGTGGTTGGAAACAATTTCAATTGGTGTGCATATGTGGTCTAACCATAACTCTTACAAAGGACATTGAATTCAAATATGAACATATGAGGATCCTTTGTTATAAGGCCATGGAAGATGGGAAGAGCAAAGGGAGGTATATTTTTCATAGTAGCATTCCCTTGTTGATCATAGATGGGGAATTGAGAAGTAGTAATTTCAGGAGGTTGGTCTCCTACAACTCCAAGGTCCCCATTGTCAATTAGAGATTAGGATCAAGGAGTGATGGAGTAGGTTGAAGTAGTGGACTATTGGAGTCCTAACTAGAAATGATTAGTGGGTTAGCTTTAGAATGATATATTTTAGGAGTCAATGATGCACTTTCTTTGCCTACGTTTATTTATGCCATTGTTGTAGATGTGTTTTCATGAGGAGTCAAATTTGGAAGAAACCTCCTTCAAGGATCTCTCATCTGCATGCAATAGTTGTGTACCACTTCCCACCTTGCTTGTAAGGTGTTAGTAGAGAGTTTGATATTTGGTATAATTTCTAACAATCCTAAGTGCTAAAAATGAAAGTTACTATATCTATGAAAACAGGAAATCACTTTTAAAAATGTAGATACTCTCATAGCTTGGCACCAACCTCGACAAAAGCGCCAAAAACATATGTGCAGCCTTATTACCTAATGATGTGGAGCATTTTAGTTGTGCACATCTACCCAATGGATTGGATCATCCTCTATCAAACAATCATTAGTAATATGAATTTATATTTAGTTATAAACCAGGGATGTGTTTCTTAAGATGATACTAGTACTATATGTATGGCTGGGAAAGTTATTCCTAAGAAGTGTTAACATAGAAAGTAAGTTTATTGTATTGAAAAGGAACCTAATTAAGAAATCATACAAAGCCTACATAACAAACTATTGCTATTAGACTAAAGCTACAAGTAAGTTCTTGTTTTTGCATATTAACAAATACTATTCAATTATAAGTGGGTAATGGCATTTATCAATTGCCAATACAATGTGGAAGGAAAATAAGTTAATCAGTAATTTAACAACATAGTAGCATCATACTTCAAGTGGGCCCTTGCTTGGCTATCAACATTCTTTCTTAACACATAAGATGACTATCTGTTCAATTCTCTATGCATCGTTGATTCATTGATTTAATAATTCAAATAAAAAGATTTATTTTGCTATTCAAAAGAAAATACAATAGTTGAAGAAAAAAGATTATTGTTGTTTTCATTTACAAAGTTCTAAAACATATATTAAGCTTAACTCTAGTCAACTAGGACTCTAAACACTACTTGTCAACTCATTCTTGCCAATTAGGAAGAAGATTATTATAGTAGAGAAACAAAAGAGATAGTGACAAGTAAAGTCCTAATTGGATTCTACTGTTAGAGATAGAAAGCCCGATTTCACAGGCATGCATGGGCAAATGACAAAGGTGTTGGCAACAAACAAAGGAGTTTTTGCAACCATGTAGCAATGTCCCTCTTTAGTTGGAGACAAATCTCAAATGCCCAATGGTCTATGGTTGAGTCTGCATTAAGTGTTACTCCCTTAGCAGGTCCATGGTTCTTCGGTTGTGGGCTACCAACTCCTATAGCTGCATGTCATTGTATTTGGTTGATTGCTTCCTCTTTGTTGTATACAAGATTAACTAAAGCACTTATTCATCATAATCAATATAATTTATCGAAACATTGCATTACATAACAAACACACAAATATGCAAATATTTATCATCATATTAATAACTATTTTTAATGCCTTATAATTAATCACAATCTTTGACAATGTGACATGTTATGAAAGTATCAAAATAATTGAGGACATAACCCTATAAAATAGCAATTATATGACTCATCAAGTAGGTCATGACAATGTATATGACTAGAAAACATATTTTGAGAAGTTACATGTAATTTATATATCAATTTAACTTAAAACTCTTGGAACATATAATCTCGATCCTCTCTATCTTTTATTATCTCTAAAATCTTTTCACAATATTCAGTAGACAACCTCCACTTTTGTTGACCATGTCTTTTTGTTTTAGTAAAGTTTTTAAATTGAATCTTGTTATTATAACTAAGTGACTATAATGTAGAACATTTTGTTGACATGTAATAAATAAATATAATATCATTTTTATTTGTCTTTATATGTTGATAATAGGTGTTTTCAACAATGACTAGTCTAGTGGCCCGTTAAGGGAGCTGGTTGGGTTAATCCAACTCAATCTTCTTTCGAAGATGACAAATGGGAAAAACCTAAGGAAGGATGGTGGAAGGTCAACTTTGACGAAGCGTCAAAAGGAAATCCAGGACCATTTGGTGCTAGATGTATTATCCAGGATTGGAATGGAAATGTTTTAGCCTTAGGTGTAATGAGATTGAAGGATGAGACTAATAATGTTGTATAAGCAACAACAACCTTAATGGCAATCAAACTAGCTAGGAGGCTAGGGATATCAAGAATACAATTGGAGGGGGATTCTCAAATAATCATCCAAGCAATCATAAAAGGAAATATTGCAGTGCGACATTTGTAAGGAATGGTTAGAAGAATAATTGAAGAGTTAGTTTTTTTTTAAAGATTTTAAGGTAAGCCATATTAGGCCTTCGGAAAATGTGGAGGTGGATATCATGTCGAAGTGGGCTCTCTCTTTAACAAGGGTAGATGTTTTAATGTTTGAAGATTTTAGTGTCATAAATGTGAAGGACTTGGCTTAGGGAATGATGTAGGCATGCGTACTTAACAAGTTGGCTGGGGATAGGAATCTGCAGAGGAGCATTGATGGAGGTGTTTTTGCCAGCGTTGAACGTATGTTCAACATTTATGGAGTCGGCTGGCAAAGCGAGGTGTTTCAATCACTCCACCACCTTAAATGCTTCTTGGGGTGTGGATGAATGGTGCTTTGTTTGTTTGATAGCATGGTGAAGGTGGTTGTTTTTGAAGCCATGCGACAATGGAAGCCAATTTCATGCTATCCTCGTGGAATAAATTGGACAGTTTTGTGGGGAAGGCGTCAATGAAGCAGCTGTAGAGACTTCCTTTTTAAGGAAGCCTAGGTGGCACAAGAAGTGGAGATTTTGTTGGGTGATGGGTTTGAAAAGTTGACTCACAGAATGCGAACAAATTTGGACATTTATTCATTGGTGATGGTGTGGGGGCTAGATTTAGGGGAGCCAGTAATGGTAGTGTGGAGAGTAATGAAAACTCTGGTGCCAAAAGATTGTTTGATAGGCATGGAAGAAATTTTGGCGCGAGCAATTCTTGGTGTAGGGTTGGTGAAAATTGAAGGCCAGGATGGTGGTGGCCTAGAGATGGTAGGCCTAAATCACCTTTTCATCAGATGGCCGGAAGGATGAACTAAGGACCGATGGCAAGATAAAGCTGTGCATGGGTGGGAAGTGTTGAAAATATGCATGAAATTAACGGAATTAGAGTAAAAAATTGCAGACTTGAAGGAGATAGCCAAAGAAGAGCTGCGGGCGAGGAAGGGAATGCGTTTGTGCAA